>JAZHYW010059085.1:0-13381 GCA_037355805.1 Ixodes ricinus | reverse complement strand
TTAAAGGGGCCCTGCAATCATATTTAAGCGTCTACCTTTTTTGTGGTTTCCACGTCTCTGGGGTTCGGGCAAGCCAGCGAGCACGGAGAGAGTAACTAAATATCAGTGCGTCATATTTTAACCGGACGACGCGGAAACCTCCTCCACCGACGAGGGCGACCCGCGGTACCGAAAGCGCGCAAAATGTGACGTCTTAGGTCCTGGCCTTACTACTGGTCAGAGCCGCTAAAAGCTTTTTTTTAGTCGAGATACAAAATATAAGTGTCGCGAACCGTTTCAATTATGTATGAAAGTAGTTTTTGTTCAGTATTTTAGATCAGAAAAGAAACAAATGCAGTTTATAAAGTACGGAAACAAGAAATGACCTGTCGACATACCCGCCACCAAGCGGCGGAAAAAACGGCGCATACTAGAAAGGGCTAGTGGGATGAGGCGCCGACGAACGGCGAGCGTAGAAAGGTCCCGGAGCGTAGAAAGGCCATTTGGCGGTATGGCAGCGCGAAGTGGCTCCCGTTCTGTACTGATCTTTACCCCGTGTTTGCTGTCGTTTGTGGCCAATGAAGTGTTATGCCGAAATAGTCTTTAATCGCGCAGCAAATGCAATGCGAGCCGCCCTGGCCGCCCGCTTCATACAGCCTATCCAACACACGGTTTAGTGGCGCCCTCTCGAGCCGTCGACACGGAGTGCGGCAGCCGTGAGCGCTCGATGAGCTCACTATCCCTCCTCTAGTTCACGGCCACTCAAGCCAGGACCTACGACGTCATGAAGGCGGTTATTTTTTGCTTGTTTTTGTAATTCTAATTTGCCTATAACATTTAAAATAAAGCGAATTTTGCGAAAAGAAAAGTTTCATTAAGCTACTACGTTCAGTGCGCTTAGGTTCGGTGCAAATTAAAAACCAGTCAAAAAAGTTATTGCAGGGCCCCTTTAAGGTCACTAGGAATTTTTCCTTTCAGGCGTATCCTGCCAGTGCAAACTTTGTAGTTTTATTTATCGTCAGATTATTAAGCCATATTTAGTTCTTTCAATGCTTCTATTCCCGGGCGCGACTTTCTATGAGACAGTTCAGCAGCAACGATATCCATGTTTGGCCGCCTCAATGATGCGTACATGTAAAGTGCTTCCATCTGCAACAGTTTTTGCACTTTCAGTAAACACCACTAAGAGTTAATCCCTGACGTTGATACCTTTAAAAAACACCCATTAGTTTTCCTCTCTGCCTCGAATTGCAGGCGCAGGAGAAATAAAGGAAAAAAAAAACAGCTTTCCTCCTCAACTCGCTATTAGAACAAGCGGCGATGGGATCTGACGCTAATTGTATACCGCCGGTGTTAGATTTCCCAGCTATTCTCATCTTTGTATTGAACACGAGCCAACACGAATGTTTCATGATGCTGATTGTCAAGAACCCAAGCACTCGACTCAGGCTCATGAGGATGGAGTACGTCACGATGTCACGTGACTTGGCGGTGAGAAGTGGTGATGGCATGTGACGTCACGGTGTCAACAACGCTAATACATTCATAGCCCGTTGCGGCTCTAAGATAGGTAGGGTGAGGGTAAGGACTGGTTGGGAGGAGGAAGCAGACTGAACGCTGGAGAAGAGAGGGGCAAACCCTCCTCCTTTCTCCAGCTCTCAGCCTGCTTCCTCCTCCCATGCCTTCCTTTCCCACGCCCTACCTTCTTGAGTTGCAACGGATTATAGTGACGAACTCAATTTAAGTCGACTTGACGCGGTGTGAGTGACGAACTACGTCACAAGGCCACGTGACGTGACATTATTTGGCAGCATATTTTGACACCATGACGTTACGTGACAACGTGACACATGATTAATCGTAGTGTCAATACAAAAGCGCAACGAAAACCTACAATTTTTCCTATATAGCAATTTCAGAATATTACAATTTGATCACTACATAGATATACAGCTGCCATTTTTTACTTGCTCGAACACTCATTTTGTAATAAAAAATCACTGTGAACCGTTTTGAACCGGTTACTCGTTATATTTTTTCCGGTTCAGTTCCGGTTCAGTTCCAAGATGGCGGCGAAGATTTCGGTTCGGTTCAGTTCCGGTTTGGCCAAAAATAACGGTTCTGTTCCGCCTTTCGGTCTCGGTTCGGTTCCGGCTCGACACTCTGTTAGTTTAATATAAATACGGTGATACGAAGACACACAAAGTAATGCATTTAAAACGTCATTGTGTACTGTGTCCTGAATGGCCAGGTAATGAATAAGCACACATATTTCAGCGTGGATAATTAATTGCGAAGTAACTAAATTACTTTCTGAAATGATTGCTTATTTGAAATTAATTACTGTTGTACACTAGTAATGATAAATGTAATTTAACTAATTTTGGGGCGAAGGTATAGTGATTGTAATTCAATTAAGGTTTTAATATTATTTTACCCAAGTATGATATATTGTCCTACTTCACCCTAATTCGCACTTGTCGTAATGCGGCGGAAAACTTTTTTAAATGGTGACTAACATTTCTAATTCATGCAGCATTTTTACAATACATATTAAAGTTTGCTAAACAAAACTCACCGCGTTCCAGTCACATGGTTCGTTGTCTTTAAGTGTGACTGTATCAGACCCTCCAAATAAACCATTAAATGCACCTCTAGCACATGTAATCGTGCACTTCGGTAAGTTTGCTTTAGCCTGAAAAGGAAGACGACTGCCGTTTAGCAAGGCCACCGGACACGAAAACATTCATGCATAGTTCATATATTGTGCTTGTCCAATTTACTTACAACAATCCTCGTTTGATACGATCTATAACAAAGGTCTTTTAAGTGTTCAAAAACTATGTTTATCACCCACGTAATTTGGAAGATCCTTTTCATCTATAGCGTCCACTGAAATGACAACAATGAGGTATGAAATTAAATAAAATGGCTTTTGTTGCAGCTTGCAAATAGAGTTCAGGGAATGCAGCAGTGTCCAAACATCCACGAGAAATCAGCTGATCAGAACGCTGAGAACATGACCAGAATAACTGAGTGTCATGCCAAGCTTGTGTCTGAACCAATCATGTAGTCATCGAGAGCTTTAGGAACGCGGGGCGTGGCGATTCCCGTGCATCTTCTTAACGCTCCTCAGCCTATGAGATTATGGCCTTAACCGATAAGAATGCCTAAGAACGGTCCACTAAGCAGGAAGCATTGCGTTTTTTAAACTGTCAGTAACTATAGTTTTTTTTTTTTGTTACTCGTCAAATGAGTCATGCTCGTTTTCTTCGGAATATTCAAATTCACTTTCTTAGGGTGCGTCTATTTCACTATCGACTTTTTTATGTCTGGAGATTCAATATAGTTATTCATATTTATTAAGGACCTTCTAATATATGTAATGTTTTGCAATCCCTGACATCTTCAGCTGTCGGCAGATTGTTCCTGAGAGGAGTCCTTTTCTCTAAACCACGTTATTCGTATGGGTTATTCAAAGTTCTTCGCTGAAATAATCCGTATAGGGGCATTTCGCTGTGGGAAGGTTTGCACCGCGGAAAGGAGGTAGGCCTTAAAACAAAATGGCGTCTGTTGCCTTCACTCAACACGTCTTATTTATCCAGTGCGGTATACGAGTGCTCATAACTTTGAATACACATGACTGCTGAGCGGTTGAAGGCCGACGTACAGACGCGGTTTTCTGCAGGGAAGATAATCCTTTTAGCGTCCTTCTCCCCTAAGCTGCGAGGGAGGACGTATTGGGGCAGGGTAAAAGTGGAGAGGATATAGGGAAGGAGGAGTGTGGGCAAAAGGCGAAAGCGCGAAGTGTACGTCGGCCTTTAAGTAATGTAATAAATCACTCTTTTATAGGGCAGGACAGATACCATGTAACACATTAGTTTACATGAAATGTTTTGAGCGCGAGGTCGTTCCTTCATTGATTGACTTCAGGAAACTTTCTTAAAACTTTGAGCATTTTTTAGTGTCCAAGCGTTTTAGTCGGCAGCAGCAGAGTACCTACAATCCACGTACAAATAAAAGCGAATTGAATGCTTCGGACTGTAGTTTCAAAGTGTGGGTAATTTGAAGCGTTTTATAAAATGTCTGCAGTGACTTGCTGATGCAAACACATAGCAAATGCGAGAAGGAATATAAGCAAGCAAGCCTTACTGCGGCACTAATAAATTGGCAAAGATGTAATAAAATTTGCGTAAAATATTTACCATACTGATATACCAACAAGATGACCAGAAAGATAAAAATGAGACGAGCCATTTCTTCAGATGGTAAGAATGATCTTCGGAGTCACAAAATATTTCCTATAATAAAAATATAAAACAACCTGCGTCAGTATATTTACTATATTCGTGTAATCAAACGCGTTTGGGACGTCAGTTTGAGAATGTAGCAATACCTGGAGTCCTTGAAAAAGATAAAGAGAACGAGTGAGGTCAAGCTTGGAGACATAGTAAGAGCAGCGACTGCGCCTGAACAAATAAGATGTGACTATATTCCTTAAATGAACGCAAGAAAAAAAATCTTTTTCCCTTCGTTTTCGTTATCCTTCTTCATTTCCCTATGATACCTCGGCCAAGGCAGGTGACTCTAATAAAAAAAATATATATATTCTCTCATATTGTCTCCCTCACTCCTGTAATCGGAGTGGCAAATGAACCTTGAAGCGTTTTAATAAAAAAACGGCCCCATCACCAACGAATTGGAACTTAATAAAATTGTCCATGAAAACATCAAGGCAAATTCATACCACACTTTATATCAAAGGGATAGTTGGAATTACATGTGTGTTCTGTCTGATGAGCGTGGCTTTGTTTTGTACTTTCAGCCTTTCAAGCTATTTTTGTCACTTTCTGAGGAAAGACATCCGAATGGCAAACCCTAATCTTTGATTGATAGAAATGCCCTTTTGTCCTTCAGTGTGCTTAGAATGAAATGTTCTCAAATTGTGTTTTCAATTCAAATCTCCATAGCTGCCGCAGTCCCCTTTTCAGTCTAATCTAAACTGATTGTGAGATGAAAAAAAGACGCTTTGCGCATTATGCACGAGCTGCGCTACAAGGTGTGGTTGTCGCAGGAAAAAGATATGACTTTGGCATTTGAAACACGCATGGCTTGGTGAAGTAACGTAAAAACAATCTAAGATACACCTAATGAATCTTCATTGAACGCAAAAAGGGGGAAATCTTAACGTCCGTCGAGGGGCAGCACTTTTTTTAAATCTCGAGGTGAATACGAGTATGGTATGGTAATACTTTTAGTGTGCCTTGAAACCTGTTTATTGTACTGTTAACTTCGAACACGGTTCTTGCGAGGTTAAATCCTGATTTTGATGCTGCTGCGTTGAGCGCCGCAGCCTCCACCATGCTCTTTTTCCCAGCACGAGCTACGTCGCAACAGCGAACTCGCAAGTAAAATCTGACTATATCACTCTAAACAATCCCGTGCGTCTACTTTCCCACACAACACTCGGAGAGTCGATCACCGCAACTTACGGAGGCAGCTCAGCGAATGACAACGCCGAAAGATATGTTTAGACACAAAAAACGCATTCTGAGTTGTAACATTTAGCAATGCAAGCCTCATACTCGAGATTTTTAAACCTAAACATATATTTCGGTATCATCATTCGCTGAGCTGCCTCCGTAAGTTGCGGTGATTGGCTCTACGATTTTTGTGCGGGAAAGTAGACGCACGGGCCTTTCTTACAGTGTGAATCCGCGGGCTTAACTTGGTGAAAAACGTAAATGCACGATTCAAATCCGACTGAAAAAATAAATATTTGCGTGTTTCCACCACAGCAGGGCTGCCTCGCGGGTGGCAACACACGTTCACTGGCTGACCTAATCGCGGTATGAGTCTCGTCACAAGAACGATTGCACCCACATTTAGCTGTTTTGTCATGCATGACGAAATTATTAGGGCAAATATTTTAAAGCATGAAATGGTTTTTAAGGGCACTCCCTAATCCCAGAAATGTGTACCTCCGTACGTCCGTCCGCCTGCGACATTTAGGGGAAAACTTGACGTTCAGTACTGTCACGTGGCGTGACGTTAGGACACGTGACGTAGGTGATATGACGTAAATTCCCACTCTAATTTTATAAAAAATGACGCCACGTACCATGACGTCACGCGATGTGATCACGTGATCTGACGTCATGGTGTTAGTTAGTAGTGTCACGTGACTTTTATTTTCCCCGCTAACAATACGTTCGTCTTCGATTTGCTGAAATGACTGTTTAATGTCTCTTGTAATCGTGAACAACTTTCGGCGGCATTTTAAAAAGTGAAGGGTGTGCGTTAACAGCCTTGATCGGCACTCAAGGTGTGCGAGCTTCTGTATGCCCATAGCTTTAACTGACAAGCAAAAAGTTGTCCGCGAGTGTACATAAATTGAAACGATCGCTCTTGAATCTGCATTCCATGCATTATAGAACTTCGAAGATAAAGGCCTCTTGCAATATTTATGGTATGCCTCCGGGGATATACAGCGGCACCCACTCAACATTTGATTTTATTATTTTTTTTGCTTCAAAGGCATCTAGCGACGCGTTACCTGAAGGGAAAGGATGACGGCGGGAAAAGTCATGATATGCTATAAACATATATAAACAAGTATTATGACAAGTAAATTATCGATAATAGAAGTACATGATACAGATACAGAAGTTAATGATCAAATTATGCTAAACCAATATTTGTCTCAGATCAATGAATGGTGTGTTAAGTGGCAAATGTCGATAAACTTAGACAAGACAGTATGTATGACTATCACTCATAAACGACAGCCGTTAGAATATGTGTATATGCTGCACGGAAAAGCATTAAGCCGAGTGTCAGAGTTTAGATACCTTGGTCTTACAATAGCCTCAAACCTAAGTTGGACACCGCACGTTAGCAACATAATCGGAAAAGCTAATAAAAGACTAGGATACATCAGGCGCTCTCTTAAACTCGCTTCCTCGGAAACAAAACTCACAGCATACAAAATGCTAATAAGGCCTTTATTAGAATACGCATGTGAAGTCTGGGACCCGCATGTTAAATATCTCGTATCAAATCTGGAGCAAGTTCAACGGCGTGCGTTACGTTTTGTTTTTTCTAGCTATAGACGGCTGGACTCTGTGTCACCTCTTTATAAAAGGGCAAATCTACCCCTCCTTCAAGTGCGGAGGAAGCAGAAGCGGCTTAACCTTTTTATAACATAATGAATAACCTGGTTCTAGTAAATAAGCAACAGTATATTAATGAAAGCATGTCGCGTATAACCCGCAACAAGCATGCTCGGTATGTGGAAGAGCGGAAGTTTTCCAAGGACTGTTTTAGGTATTCGTTCTTTTTGCAAACAGCGCGAGAATGGAACAAGCTACCGGCACATGTCGTGACCGCTGAAACTCGAGAAGAGTTTAGTTCCCTTGTTTCAGAGATTTCTGACAGCAGTACCTAGAGTTGTCGTTTCATCGTTGTGTTGAATACGTGTTATTAACCTGTGCATTTTGAACGCATATATTTTTTCCTTTTTTTGTGTTGTGCAAATTCACTCCTATCTTGGTCCTGTGTAGGACCGATAGTATTTCAAATAAATAGAACGATGTGAGAGAATTTGGAGAGCAAGAAAACCAAAGATAAACAGTTGTTTTCATAAAACAATCAGTACAGCAACGAGCAGGCGAAAAACAATTGCCCCAGATGCAAAGGTCGTTAAGGAATAACGCATTATCAAATCGGCGGTTATTAAATTAGGTTAAACAATATCCTGTCTGAAATAGTCACAAAAAGACCTGGGAGGCTTTTACAGTCTTTTATTATAAGGCGACTGGGAAAAACGGAAAAACGCAGTGTCTAGCGTTACGTCCGACGGAACCCGAAATATAAATTAAAATTACGTCCGACGTAACTTTACGTAAAGATTCGAGTTATGTCCGACGTAACCCAATATCAAAATCAAAGTTACGTCCGACGGAACTCTAAATAATAATTAAAGTTACGTCCGACGTAACTTTACCCTAAGGTTTCGAGTTACGTCCGACGGAACCCAATGTGAAAATTAAAGTTACGTCCGACGGAACTCGAAATAACAATAAAGTTACCCCCACCCGCTGCCCGTTTCAACCTGGATGAGTTTCGTACCGGCGTAGGTCATGGTACCGGCACGTGTTCATATAATTACTGTGCGTGGTGGACGTTAAAGACTCCACTGGTTAGCAGTTGTACTGCAGTTGCTAACTTTCTCATCTAGAGCTAAGAGACAAGTCACCCGTGGATGCGTACTATAGCATAAAAGCTGTCGAACATACGAGCAACACGACTTTTCTAGATCACGGCGCATATTGGGGCTTTCGACGCTTTCGACGAGACGACGGGCCCTCAATCGGTCGTACTAACCAACAGCTCAGCACTGTTATCTCAGGGTCTCAGCAGGCTCAGGCTTGCAGCACGCGTGCTGCGGTTTCCATTTCGTTAATGTTTTTCTTTCCTTTTGTGTGTCGCGTCTAGGAAAAAGTGATATGATATCTAAAAAAATTCGAAAAAATTCCTCTTAAAGGAGAAAACAATTTCTAAAAAAGAGGAAAAAACGAGATAGAAAAGCGTATGTAACGGGTATCGAACCCGCCAGGCCTACGCAGCCTATTCATACGAGAAACAAACTCCAGCCCCCTCAGCAAACCTGGAGGTATGAATAGAGCCGCGATTTAGACCAATTTACTAACGCTGCATCGGACGTGATGCAGAAGTGATTATATATATTTTATGTTTACGTTGTGTTTCGGCCACAAAGCGTAACATTCAATAAGGTTCCGTAGGTTACACAGGCCGTAACTTATTTCCGCCGGACGTAACTCGAAACCTTAGGTAAAGTTACGTCGGACGTATCTTTTATTCTTATTTTGGGTGCAGTCGGACGTAACATTGCTCTTTATTTCGAGTTCCGTCGGACGTAACTTTAATTTTTATTTGGGGTTCCGTCGGACGTAACTTTAATCTTCATATTGGGTTACGTCGGACGTAACTCAAAACCTTGACGTAAAGTTACGTCGGACGTAACTTTAATTATTATTTCGGGTTTGTCGGACGTAACGCT
This sequence comes from Ixodes ricinus, assembly GCA_037355805.1. Lineage (NCBI taxonomy): Eukaryota > Metazoa > Arthropoda > Arachnida > Ixodida > Ixodidae > Ixodes > Ixodes ricinus. The sequence continues at coordinate 4,320 of JAZHYW010059085.1, read as the reverse complement.
AGACACTGCGAAAACCAAAACAAGTTGGTGCGGGGGTGATCAAAAAGTTTTGCAACCCGGCCATAACCAAAAGTCTGACAGTGATAACTTGAGAAACTTTTGATTATCTCATCTGCCTACACGAACGCGGTTGCAATATCAAGCCTTCCGGTTTCACCCTTGGTTTGCATCAGTCAGTTAAACATGGCGTCCATCCGCGGTTTCAAACATGAGTACCTGAGCGTGATAAAGCTTTAGTGCAAAGAGGCAAGTTCTGCCAAAAAACTCACAGTTAAATAGTGAATGTGCAACTGCAGTAAATGTCCTTCATATGCTACAAAACACGTTCGGTCAACGTGTTTAAATGCGGCCCTATGGACGTGTAAGACGATCAAGATCAGGGCCGCCCAGCACTTCGACCGATATAAATCATTTAGCCCGAGCCGAGAGCCTTATCACAAAGAATTATCGTATTAAGGCTTCCGAATCTGGCACAGAATTGAACATTTCTTTTGGCGAGTGCTTTCACGATCATCCATGGAGTTTTGAGTATGTCCTAGGTCTTGTCACGACGTGTGCCACGGAACCTCTGCGCAAGATAGACATCACCGCTTGCATTTATTAAGGGAGCTTTTGAGCCTCTTTGAAAGTGACGCGGAATATTTTCTCGCCCGCCTTGTGGCTGGGATCGAGACATGGCTTTACCAGTGAAACCCACAAACCAAACAACAGTATATGCGGTGGAGGCACTCGGTGTCCCATGCTCCGAAAAAATTCGAAACACGTCGCACGGGGAGGAACGCGATGGCGACAGATTTTTGGGACGCAAAGCGAATGCTGCTCATTGATTATCTGGAACACAGCAGGACATAAGAGGCGACTATTATGCCAACGTTCTTCGCAAACTTCGTGAGGCCATCGTGGAAAAACCACGAGGATTGGTGACAAGAGACGTCCTCCTACTGCTCGACAACGACCGCGTTCGCCAGTCTTGTGCTACCCAGGCTGTCATTCGAGAGTGTGCTTTTGAAGAACTTCACCACCTACCCTCGAGTCGCGATTTCGCCCCTAATGACTTTTGTAGCGTTAGCTGCACTGGCCGAGGTTGAGCAGTTTCGCGTAGCTCCCATAATGAGCCATGCTCACATGAGAGCCACGCGCTACGCGGGCGGCGGTGGCTCCTCCGCCGCCACCGCGCGCTTTGCATAATGAGCACGGCGCGCATAATGAGCACCGCTCATCATGAGAGCCGCGAAGCCGCCGCCACGTTCCGCCGCATGCCGCGACCCAGAGCCGTATATGTAGAGAGTTTGGCCATTCGTTGGGAAGTATAGGAGACAAATGAGGAGGCGCCATTGGCCGAAAGCGGGCTGGGCGTGTCCCAGGGCGTCTTCAGAAATTCGAATGTGACCAACCAGAAGCCGGAAATAATACCCTGGCGGTGGTCGCGAGAAACAAACCTGATAACTGCATTGGAGTAACTCTCAATGACTGAAAAATATGGTACACGTGATGTTTCAATCACGCTCATCCAAAATGATGGTGGAAGAGTGCGACTAGCGGAACGATCGACATAATTCGTACGCCAAGCGCTGAGGGGCAGGAATCTGCCGTCCGAGCGGTCACACTCTGTCCGAGCAAAACAGAGTTGAGCGGCGCACACGTGCACCCTATTTTCAACCACGAAGAGTTACTACACTTCACTCTTACGTGCTTATTAAAACCATTTACGAACATAGACTTTTGATCAGAGCTGTTTCTTGCTACCACCGCTAGGGGATTCTTTTCGGCTTCTGGTTGGTCAAGAGAGCATGCCAAGCCCTCTTTCCGAGTCTGACGCACGCCCTGGCTCTGCCCGCACCTCCCATTGACCAAACTCTCTACATATACGGCTCTGCCGTGACCACCTCGCCGGTCTGTGCATTCCAGAGGAGTGACATCATAGCCGCGGCAGACGCACTGGCGCCACCGCGCCCAGCTGTGCGCCCCTGCTGCGCAGTAGCCAAGTCTGACGCTGCACCGGGAGCTCCTTGATAACGCCTCTCATTTTGTGCGCATAAGCTCACGCTACGCATATCCTGGCATAACCGAGCTAAGCCACCGGCAATTTTTTTTTATTCGCGAATTTAAAGAAATTTTTGTAAGAGGAGCTACAGTCAAAGCGCGAATGTTATGTTGATATTTTGCGGAGTGCTAGAAGCCGTACAGGCATATACACAAGATATATTTTAAAATTATTTCTTAAATTAATATTAGTGGCGACTGGCATGTTGTACGTTAACAGAAAGCTCAATAACAGTCTGTTGAAACGCGTTTTAAGACCTACATTTGTGCATCAGACGGTCGCGTGCAGGGCGATGAGCCATGCTTTTGCCTTTTAGTGGGAACGAAAAATAATAAGAAACTGAACCATATTCTGAAACTCCTCATGATTGTCTAATAGGTTCATTGCGTGTCAAGATAACACCGAATATTTATTTATGGTAAGCCAATATAGTAATATGGCGCCAAAGGCAGGTATTTTTCATTTTAAACGTGGTGCATGCATAGTTCTACAATTTCTTGACTTACGTCTTTGTGCATATAAGATGGACGTGTCGTTTAAGACCACTGTTAATCAACGCTAGATATAGTTGCCCTGGCAAAGAGTCTGCTAAGGCTCGGAACGTTTCGAGAATCTGCGATCGTCACAGAAGATCCTAACCATCTAAGGGTATAACTGTATTTTATCTTATGACTCGAAAATGTTGTGTTTTAACATAACATTTGAGTGGAGATGCAGGTAGAAAAATAGGAAATATATTCAAAAACAAAAACGAAATGTGATTTCGGCATAAATGTGAGCTATTTTGTGTGCGCGATTTTTCGAATTGTGACCACGGCCGCCATCACATTTATGTTGACAAGTGGGCCTACCGTCTCTTCTCCATCGCAGTCTTCTGTAGCTTCATTTTATCATAAAACATTGTTAACAAAAATACTTTTCCAGTTTGAAAAGATTGTCGCAACACGTCTATGCTAATATTCAAACACGTTTTTCTCTTTATGCAATGTTTAAGACGTCTTCACAGTTCGCGCACAATATTTTTTGTTTTTAATATTGCCCTATCACAATTACCTTTGCGGATTCTGCGTTATGGATATGTAGAATGCAGCTATTAAGATTTAGCTTAAAACGTACGGTTTTTATGTTTATGATTAAGAAAATAGAACTTTTGTTAGTCCTTTGATTATAACCGTTTTACGATGTTCAATTATTTCAAAACAAAATAGGTCTCGCACACAGTATTTTTTTCCATTGAACTCAGTGGCTATAAAATAACCGAATTGGTATTATTTTACTAGGCTCCATGGAGTGTGTTGCTATGTCACCCAGGTGCGCGTACAGAACATCGTTTTTTTCTCCATGTACACTGCATCCAGAACGTAATTAAAGACGCTAAACAGGGAGTATTCGCAAGCAACTTCCGGCTCGCCATGACTGTGCGGGAGAGAAATACTTTCGGTTCTCTTACGACGGCTTTTAGTTCACTATGCGAGGAATTGCGTGAGCGCGCCTCACTCTAGAAATAATACAGCGTCTTGCATTCAGAGTGGCCCATCACACGCTCCACGAAAGAAATGTCCAGGGCAATTTTATTTCATATTCTTGGAGCAGATTGACGACAACCAATGCCGCTGAGCTTGGATGATCGCAGCTAAGTAGACGGTGCTCGATCTACTTCAATATAAAAGCTACCGAAGAGATGGCGCAATGTAATGAGAAATGAAAGGCTGATGCCAACTCGACCGACTATCTCCCCGTATAGCAATCTGAATCTGCCCAGCCCTAGCACGTCACAGCACATGTAGAAAGCAAGGTAACACGGAGATTTTAATATTTTTATTTTATAATGTCGCCTCGCACTGTACTTATTTGTCAAACAAACGGCATCTAGATTTCACGATTTTTTTTAAAAATGAATACGTTCGAACTCGTAACGCAAACACCCTGTATGGTTTGTCCTGATCCGATTGCAAAAAATAAAAGACGCCAAAACCGAAAGCATTAAAACTTCATGCTAGAACCTCGCACAAAGAAACCCTGCCAAGTTTGCTTATAAGTCCGGTCCTATAAACCGCGTAACGGTCCTGTAATGGTCCTATAAATTGGGTGTTAGAGAGATAAGCACTCGGAACTCAGGCGTGAAGAGAGGGCAACACACGCGCTGTTTAACGGCTTGGTAGGATTGCGTTAAATTAGGCATTGTCATGCTAAAACTCCCTCATATAATTACCTTGAGCGCGTGTCAAGTTAAGATCGTTTTACATCTCGTTTTATGCGCGAAGCCACTGCAGCCA
>JAZHYW010059084.1:0-11104 GCA_037355805.1 Ixodes ricinus | reverse complement strand
GGGGAAGTTTTGAAAAGCTCCGGCCGGTAGAACAATGGCCCTTCGCTTCCGCGTCCTGCCGCCTCCAGCATGGCCCGCGTTCCCAACTTAATCGAACGTCGTCTCTTCATTACCAACATGTTTTTTTTTCATTATCTTTTTTTTGTTTGCACTCTTGCCCCTGTCGTTGACGGTTCATCTCTGTGAAACGCGGGAGCCTCGTGCCATTGTGCGAAGATCAAAAGAAAGGTCAAGCTTCTTGATCGCGCACATCTCACTGGACAGAACGGAGTCGATAAATCATTCCATCTAAGATCGAAACTGAACGTGGCAGTTAAAGGTGACACTTTCAAGAGCAGAGTTACTGGTAAACTGTATGGATATGGCAATGGGGACTTCTTAGAGAGTGATCGTCATAGAGACACTTTTATTTTTTTTATTTAACAGCATTTGACACGTTCTGGCACCACAGTCGCTCACAGACCATATGCTAAATCGTCTTAACGTCTGAAAACACTCTGTGCGCTCCCATCGTCATTAGGTCGAGATTCCTCCGCTGTTCGTCAATTTCGTAGCGTTGTCGGTAATCATCGAGGTCTGCTGCTCCAGCGTCATCGATTATAACTTCATACCTGTTTTCACCTCAAGAACCACAGGAAAAAAGTCCGGCTTCTCGCGGATGATTACTAAATTTCACCTTTAGGTGGAGATTTCAGATATATTTAGCAGCATTTTGCAGTGGATACATGTTATCTTATCAAGGAGTACACATTTCAAACGCCAAAAGCATCGCCTCTGCCTCCGACAACCAAATCTGGCGGGAACTATTTCGCGCGGCGTATGAACAATGCGCAAAACGTGCTGTTTTCTTGAGGTGAAAACGGGTATGTGCGTATACTTTCCGGTGTTTATTTATGACAAAAATCGGCGGATGTTTATCGGTGTTTATTTATTTCACCAATACCGGTGCTTTTCGGTGAATTCTCTCGTCCAGACGCTAAAAACGGTGATTATCGGGGGAAAAATTGCGAATGTAAACTACCACTGAAGACGAAAAACAGTCCAAATTTTATTTACATCTTTTACACAATCTCTTTCACACTTGATTATTGTAGTATATGCATGCATACATTCCTAGGCTCGTGTCTGTCACTGACGCCCGCTCCTTCCTGTTGACGACGCGCAATTTCGAGAATGCCCGCTCAACATTTGCGCTGGACACGGGAAGCCCCAAAACGTCCAACGAGGCTTGGGACAGTACTGGCCAGCTGTGACTGGCCTCTCGGGCCACTGATAGTGATCTTCAAGCTCGGCGGCCCAGGAGGACCGCTGACCTTGGAGAACAGTGGAACAAAGCTACTGTCCTCCAAGAGTCCAAGACCACGTAGGTCACAAAAGAAAGACAGGCAAAGTGCATGATTCCGGGTAAGATAATGTGTTTGACGGAAGTTTGCGTAAGACTTTTTCAGTGAAAAAAAAAACAACATTGCTAGGAAAAAAATATTTAGAAATCGGTGTTTTTTTGTTTTGAACGATTTTTATTTCCGTCACCGGCGGATGTTTATTGGTGTTTTTCGGTTAAAACTGGGAAGTATACAGGACTTTTTCGGTGAAAAAAACCAGCGCTTGCTCGAAAATATGAAAAAAACGGTGTTTTTCGGTTTTAACCGATTTTGTATTTTCGACACCGGCGGATGTTTATCGGTGTTTTTCGGTTAAAACCGGAAAGTATACAGCCTAATGATAACTCCTACACCTGCGACCTAAAGCTTAGTATTGCTCTACACTCCGCCTTGTGTATGTACCGTGCTCGTCGCCCCGCCGGTCGTTGGTTTCTCGCTGTAAACAGCATGACGGACGCACACTTCGGCTCGAAATTTGGCTTTGAGTACCGGCAAAGGCGCGCACTGAGCGCCTGGTTTTTCAGCGCTTTCTCAGCGCGAGTGATGGTGCGAGCGGAAGATTCTTCGGAACTTACGCTTTCGCGCCCTGGCCTTTGCCAGCGCCGAAGTCAACTGGTGAGACGGAGCATGTTCTGTGGCACCCCACTAGATGGCGCTGTGTATGTCGTATATCGTCTATTAAGTCCAGGATCGAGCTCGTGTTTGCTTAGTCTGAATCCTTATTTTATTTTCAAAAATATAGCTAAGGTCAGCAAATAGGCGGAAATTAATGTTTTGTTATGTTTACTCTCATTTATATGCGCGAGAAACAGCAGAGTTACACAAACAAATACCTGAGGAGTACACCGGACTGCAATGGTAGAAGTGAAGAATTCTGCCCTTTCACCAAAACTAAACTGCTGCCTATTCCGCAGGTGGTTTATAGCCACCAAATAACGTTATCATCGAGCAGTATGTTGTGTAATTTTAAAAGAAGTTTGGCGTGTGACACACGGTTGAAGGACTTTAAAAACCTAATATATAACATCCGTCATTTTATCATATATTAATGATCTACGCAAATTAAACTGCCGTCTTCGAATATTGCGTGGCGTAAAAGAATTGCTCGACCATGCTGCTTAACGAAAAGCCAACTATTTGTCTCAGAAAAGAAGAAAATGTGACTATGAACTATGTGTTCAAGGCTTATACATATACACAAGACAGTCTGCAGATATCAGTCACCACGATATCCATGGTTCAAATGCCGCGTGCCAAGTGTCTCCTTGAACTCGTTGCCTTGCGGCATTCGAAGCTCAGATCTCGTGGTGACTCGAGTTTGAATCTGTTTGCAGACTGTCTTTTGTATGATGTACAAGCAGTGTGACCCCGGCTTTGGGGAAAAACTTATGGCGGTGAGGTACAACCACCTCGCAATGATTTCGCCATTTTTGTTTTTATAAACTTCGTGATAATTGTAGGCACTGATTGAAAAGGTGGGGCGTTATCTTGTAAACATCATGTGACACCATGATGTCAAGTGAAATTGCGACGTCACAAGACATTATGAAGTCACGTGACTCTGACGTCACGATGTCAAGTGACAACACGGAGAGACCATAGCAGCTATCCCTGTAAAAACGCACAACACGTCAAATTAGCTTTGTAGAAAGCTGTTTAGGAGGATGAAGGAAAAGCGGTTCGGCAGTCTCAACAAAACAACCTTTTCTTTTTTTCCTCCCCCCCCTACCCATATCGGCAGATCTCCTTCCTCTACGTATCGCGACTGCACTGCGTCCGCAAAGAAACCTATATGGCTAGCGCGTGTGTTTATAGTTTTAGAACATACCTTGCTTTCAATCCATGTCCAGAAGTTGCCGAAAACAAAACAGTCCGGGGAGCCCGGGTGAACGCAAGATGAAGCACGACGACGCGACTGACACCACCCACCCGCGATGCCTGCGACTAAAAGTCTGCACGGGCCGATATTTCGAAGCCCGCCCCAGCCTGGCCCGTTGTCTATTGGGCCCGGACTTGCCCGCGGCCCGCTATCTATTTCTGACAGCCGGCCCGGCCTGGCCCGAAGCTAATTTTCACGGACCAGCTGCGCTTTATTTTAGCCCAGTATGAATAGCTCACAAATTGCGCGGCATGGCAGCTCGCTTGCAACTGCTACACATAAGTTGATTACGATACCCAATAGTAAATACTGTAAGCATTTTTTTTGCTGCTATTATTAGTTGGACCAATCTGCAGGCCTAGGCAGCTTGTTAAGAAAAATCACCCGATCTTCCTTTTCTGCGACCAAACACGCGCGGAAAGGACGGAAAAACAAAAATGACAAGCAGAAGTAAACAAAACCACGTGTCACAGTTGGAAAGGAAGGGAAACATCGCGACGGGTTTGGACAAAAGACGGGCAAAGTTCTAAATTAGCCACTCTCGCTGCGCACAACCGTAAAAAAAAAAAAAAAACAGCAATGTCGTCGTCTTTTGCGGTGGTCTGCGAGAAATTGTTCAGGAAAAGTACCCCTCAGGGGAACCTCTTCACCCCTATTGGGGATGCAAGCACTCGTGCGTACAGATGGTTTACGCCGGCGAGGGTACGCATTGTATAGGCGCGTGTATGTGCGTGTTTGTGGTGAGAAGCGATTGTATGATGGCGGCGCCGCCGGGGACGAAAAGGAACGCCGCGCCGCTAGTCCTCTGGAAGAGCATTCGCTGCACACACCGAACCATACAAAAACATACACCCACACACACATGCTTCAGCATCTGTTTATCCCCACTGTGTTCCCTCCCAACCCCCGAACACAATGGACCTTTTCCGAGAAGCGCTCTGCGCACGCGCGAGCGCCCGATGCCAGGCGGCGGAACTCGGTACTGAAAATCGAGGAAATTCGGAAGGAGGCTGTGGATCAGCGAGTAGAACACGTAATTGCAACATATGTCTGATTGTGTTACACAAAAAAAAAGAAAGTGGACGGAAAGAAAACACGACGTTTGGGTGGTCGCCACGGATGGCCCTCTCCGTCCGACCCGGTCCATCCGTTTGCTCCCGAAGTCGGGAGCCGGAGCCTCAGAGAGCATCCGGCAACGCCGGCGTCAGCCGGCCGCCCGTCAGCCAGACCTGCCCCAGTTCGTCGTGTCACGGGGTCTGCCCGGGGTTCCTCCCTCCCTTCCAGAGCGTCCCTTTTATAACCTCAGCCACGGTCGACCACGCGCACCAACACGACATGTCCACGTGCGACACCATGTGATCCTGGAAGCCACTCCTCCGGGTGACACCCAGGCCGCGGTTCTTTAGCTGAAGGCACCGATTCAAGCTCAAAGAGCGAAGAAACTGGTAGCATAGCTCCTATTATCGATTGGTAGCGCATGTAGGTCACTTCCTCGATTTTTAGTTCGTGCAGCCACCGCCTGGTGCCATCGGAATTTGGAAAAGGTCCATTGCAAAAACAAGCCGCTATAAACAAAAAAAAAATAATGGCCGGTTTGGCTTGCTGGCCCCCCTTGTAGACTTGAATGCAAGGCCCGAACCCGGCCCGGGCCCGTCATGAATGGAGACGTGAAGCCCAAGCCCGGCCCGAGTGCCGGGCCGGCCCGTGGCCCGCGGTCTTGCCGGTACCAGCGGATATCTCTACCTGTGACGCTGGGCGCGTTAAGTCCGTGCTCGGGAGCGCGAGTGTTTGCGCTCCTTTCACTAAACGGACAGGAGTGCCACCGGAGACTGACACTCGAGCGCGCTCTTCGTGCACCAAGAATTTCTCGGAGAGCGAGTGACTTCTTCGTGGTCCGCGACGTCACGTAAACAAACAAGATGGCTGCGCTGCTGTTGTGACCGTCGAGACGAAAGGCGTAGCGGACCAATTGATTAGTGCTTAATCCAGCTGGTAAAAACGATTTGATTTGAAAGCCAAGACAGCAATTAGCGTTCCGAAAAGGTTTGTTCGTGCATCTGGCCTGAAAAAGAAATTTATCTATGAAACGGTAGCGTGCCGATAGCACAGCGAGAAAAAAGTTTCGAGATGAGGAGACATTCGGACCGCTCTGTTCCTTTTATAATGCTTAGCCCAGCGAATAATGATACTTCGATTCCGAAAGCCGAAACATCAGCAAGCGTTGAGGAAAAGGTTTGTTCGTGCGCCTTGCCTGAAAACAAATTGATCTATCGAACGAGTGTGCTGAAAGCTCGGCGACAGAAAAGTTGTGATGAAAAGACAGTCAGACCGCTGCCCTGCTTAGAATGCTTAGCCCAGCCGCAGCGAATAAAGATACGTAGATTGGAAAGCCGAAACACCAGTTAGCGTTGCGGGAAAGGTTTGTTCTTGCATACCGCCTAAAAAGGAATTGACGTGCTATCGAACGACGGTGTGCCGGTGTCGGCGTAGCCTTCCGTCTCGCTGCGAGACGGAACCGACGGAACCAGGGAATCTCTCACAAATTGGAGGGTTTCCTGCGTCGACGAGCGAGTTTGCGAATGTTGTCTTTAATTTAAATCGAAACAGCATGCATGGTCAATAAATAGATCGGCCAAGGCAACCTTCCGGATATGTGCACGACGGAGTCTTCAAATCTTTCAGGAATAATAAAACGTTCGTAGAAACTTAATAACGTCCCCGTCTCTTTTGCTTTATAATCTGCCGCTCCACACGGGCCTGATTATTTATCTTCGAAATATTTTCGGCGTCTGCCACCCGCATTCACGGTCGGAAGGAGCTCGTGTGGCCCGTCGATAGTTTCTGGCCGTGTTCCAAAACTTACTCGATCTAACTCTAGGGTAAAGGTGGTTATCGAAAACCTACCCGCGTCCAGTGTTTCTCTATTTTTGTTGTCACGTGACATAATCCTCCAGAGTAAGTCGGATCCATTCGAGTAGGTTTGAAACGCGCCTCGGTGTGTCGCGCTCCTGCACGCTATGCGTCGTTTAGTTGCGACGCTCGGAGTATGAAACTCGGAGCGTCGGAGTAGGAGTAAAGGAGCGCCGACTTAACCACGCCCGCTGACGCCTCGCCCCTCTGCTATGACAGGCCAGATAGCTCGGCCTCGCGGCGAGCGACGGAGTTAGCGCAATTCCACTCCTTCTGCTGTGGAGCGAGAAGAATGTGACGACCGGAGAATACTTCGCGCGCGCGCTTCGGGATCCGTGTTACGGATCCCGGAGGCCATGTCCCCATCCATCTAGGTCTAAAGTAAACCGCTTGGGGCGCCACGGTCTGATCTCCTCCCAATAGCTAAAGCGACCTCTTCTTGTTGTCCCAGAAATGTTTTGTAACATCTATCAGTGATATTGCCACGCGCGTTACCCGGCGAGCGCGTGGCCGAATGGTTACCCTGCTTGGCTTTCGCCGGAGGCTCTCGCGCGGAGACTCCGGGTTCAATACCAGGAGCGGGCGCCTCTTTTATTTATTCTTTCACCTTGACATTCTCGTAAGTTCGAGAACCTTGTCGTCTGATCGAGTTACGAATGTTCTACGCGCCGAACTTTCTACGCCGGATGTTCCAGAAACACACGCGGGTACAAAAGGTGCTCCGAGTGGCGGTCCGGAGTCAGTCTCGCCCCAGCGCTCGATCCTGCTGTTCCGCCGACATCGACCCCTGCGACGCTAGCCTTTCTCTATTTTGTTTTGGGCACAAGTTCGCCCCATTAAACTTTTAGTTTCTTCAGTTATTCGCCGCCTCATCATTTGCCATTCGTGACAATATTTTGCTCCTTATAGTTGGACTGCATAAAATAGCCCTACGATACTTTTTCCCCCCGTTTTGTGCCGTTGCGTGCTAATAAACCATTCTGGTAACCCAGATTTGCGCAGCTGTATAATTGTCGTTGTCACTGACGTCGATACAAATTACGCAATGCGGAAGTATCTTCAAAAGTAATTGAATTACATTTCTAAGTATTTGTACTCTACTCAAGATACTTTACAGCGAAAGTAACTTGAGTAGTATTTTAAATACTTTATGAAGCAGGTATTTAGTAACTTAACTTAAATACTTTTATCGAGTATTTTGTTCAACACTGGTCAAAACCTCTGCACTAAATGATACCGCATTTCGTCGAGAACTAGTGTAACGACCACAATGATTTCGGCATTTTTTTTACCCTCTTTGTTTTTTTTGTGTTTCGTTTTTTACTTTAAGTTGTTTCAGCGCTCCTTGTTGTGGCAAAAGCTTTCTAAGGCGGAAACCGGAGTCATTCTTATACCAGTAAGTAGTTAATCTAAGGATCGTCATCGTAGTAACAAGAACGTCTAGATGACAAAAATGGAGACGCGAAAATCGCTCACAGTTAGAACGACAAATATATCAAGTTTAAACAAAATCTCTTCTACATAACTGTTCTAGAGGCTCACATAAGCCTGTACAAATTCTGCTGGAGTATAATAATTTGTAATGAAGATCCGGAAAATCTCCAATATAATTTGGGCCGTAAGTTTCGATCGCTTCTCAACCGCCCAAATATACATGGTAATACAAAAAACAAAAAAGCGAGGTGCTTTATCATTTTATCGAAAGAATAAGACAGCGCAATCAAGAGAAATATGAAAGTAGATTACATGATTTATGGTTCAAGCTCTCAATTATTTTGATCACTTCAAAATCTGACAATAATATGAATACCCCACCCAGCTCTTTTCTGACAAAATAAGCTGCAAGATTCAATCTGTAATTCCGCTTCATCTGTGTTTCCCACAAGCTTCATCTTTAGAACCTCTCGATGTATCGAAGAGTTCAGAAGAATGCACCCCGATCTTACCATTCAGTGTGTAGTCGGAGCCAACGCTTCTTCATATATTGAAAGGAACACCAAAAAACCATGGAGGGGTTGCTGCGGTTCCATTATCTGCTGCAGTACGGTCCTCTTCAACCGTTGCGCAGGCGCGTAAAGGATAGAGTTTGGTGGTGGGGTTTCTAATAATGGGATTCTACATTAATGTGATTCTAGAAGGACTCACATTCAAATGAAAATTAGAGATAAAGATCCACCACTCGTGCAAGGCTACCAAAGACAACCTCTAGCAACAACTGCAAAACCAGCCTAGAAAATGACTTACTAGGCTACCTTTAGACTCATCTAGATTATTGGTTTATTGTTGTGTACGAGCTATTGTTATTGTGTTTTTTGCCCTTGGTGCTTTAATATACCAAAGTCAAAATAATTTTAAGATAGAGCAAACCATTTTTTTAAAGTCGTACCTTTTGCCCATGATGTCCAAAGAAACGAAAGCTATAGTTGTAGCGCAGTCGCGCAATGCGGGTGGAATGGGGCCGGCACGTTGCGGAGGACGGAGCTGCGACGTGGTTAATTCTCATAGTGATCCGTGAAGTATACGTGGTTAAGCGGAAGTTTCTAAATCTATCCAACATTACGCGTAGCAACTGGCCACTGCCAAAATGAGATTTCGCATTACGAGAGGAATGTTTGAAGGCAACTATTTCGAGCAACCGACCGGAAGATTCCCGCTTCGACGCGCCATTCTTGGCGGGACGAAGGGCGAAGCATCTGCCATCTTCGCGCGGCACAGCTAACGGGAAGTCCCGACTTCTCTTGTCGACAACAGGGGAGAGAAGCAGGTTTTTCTATGGCGGCGACGACAACCAACGAGCTCCAAATCTCTGCAAAGTGTCGACCGTAAAGCCTATCGCTTTAGAAAAAAGAAAACTGATTCCCTTAACACGCTTCGCACCCAAGTCATCAGTTTGGGAAACCGACGCGCTAACCAGTGCGCTACTGGGGACTTTTTCATTTTTTTATAGCACTACCGGGGTTTTTTCAGCATTTTTCGGCAAAACAACAATAAACCTCTGTACACTTTTTGAAAACCGTTTGTGTCGGACTGTTACAAAAAGTGCTCCCAGGAAGTTTTCTTCCTACTGATGCCGTTTACTCTCCTGACTAAAGAGCTAGTCTATAGCCCGGGCATTCTTTTCAACACTTACTTTTTTCACGACACAATTCCAAATGCGATTGAAATTGAGCCCAATTTCAATCGCATTTGAAAAAATCCTTCTTTATTCTTCGGCCTTCTTTTTGCACGAATACCGTTTAAGGGGTCGCCAAACTTTTTGGCTGAAAGGCTGGATCGGGGATCTGTTGCCAGTAAATAAAAAAGTAAATATAAATGAGAAATAAACTCAATAAATAATTCTAGATCAGCGTCTAAATACAAAATTAAAATTTATAGTAGAAAAAAGAGAGTCTAAGATTGACGTAAATAGACATACGTTATTTTGAAAAGCAATATTTAATCTAATTTTGACCTTACGCAGTAATTGGGAACCTCGAAAATTCGCACGGAATAAATCAAAGTCCATAGAAACCTTGGCGCGTTCACTCAGGGCAGAACACCAATGAGAATGATAGAACTACCGCTGACGATATGCAATGGATACGACACATGAAGCGCTACGGGCAAAGTGCAGGTGAAAGCAAATAAATTGTAACGTACAGTATGCTCAACTGTTAAACATAACGAGGAGCGGTGGCCGAGCTGATATCAGAACTGTCTACCGATTAAATCAGGATGCGGCCGAGATAAAAATTATCGCATGGCCTCCACGTTTCTTTCTTTATCACAGGCGCAAATGTTTCCTTGTTTGTTTTGTTGTTTTTATTTTAGTCGCTACGACATCCCAGTGACATTGCGGTTTCTTTATTAAAGCCGCACCTTCTTTAAACGACAAAACAAAATCCAAGAGGCTTCACCTTTCTTTTCTTTCTTTGCCGAGTCACGCATCGGGGATTATTTCGGAGTTGGGGTGTAACTCCAGCAGCAGCGGCATAAGCTGCCAGATCGAGCCGGCAGGTGACGCATGCAGTCTCTCTGGCAACCGCTCCCGCGTTATGTTTAACGGTTGAGCACACTGTACATACTCCACAGATATGAAACTGGGGACTAAGAATAGTGTTGCTGGTGATGACAATGTCCAATAAATGATATGACAAGAGCACCTGCCGTTTACGCGGTTAGCATAGTATTTGTGACACCGTCTTTTTCCGCGCGCTTATTATTGCGTCGGTAGCAACGGGCCTGCAGAGAGCTAGCCGCGGGCTGGGCTTCATTGAAGTACTGCGGCCAGCCACGGGCCGGTTAGAAGACCTCCGCGTGTCGGATTTGGCCCGCTGACGGGACTTTGGAGACCCCTGCTCACCTCTGCTCGAAGTCGCTTTCATGACGATCAGCTAATTTAAACTTATTTGAAAATAAGACGACTGGTTTTCCCCTTGAATATTTTGAAAGGTACCACTGATAGATGGCGCAAGTCGACATTTGACGTGATAGTTGGGATTGACAGCCCCTTGAAAAATGATCCTTTACTTTCGGAACCCAAGCTAATGGGGTTAGTTAAATATTTGGGCTAAATAGAAGAATTGGAAAAATTATTTTGCGTGCATGTGTTCACAGTCATAGCTTGAAATGTTTTTCTTTTTTTGGTAACGGGAATATTTCTTGGCCATGACACTTTAGATTGGATCGCGAAGTCCAACTCCACGTGATTGTTCCTATACAAAAGGGCAACACGCAGTTTTTTATTTTCTTTTTCATTTTCAAATCTACAACGTGAATAATATTTACAGCATTATTCTATTTCACATTTTACTGACACAGTCGGCGCGACTATCCGACGAGCAGCGCCTAAGTAAGCAGTCGTGGCTTTTGTCGTCTTTGCGTCTAGAAGAAAGCTCAGTGTCACTATTGCGCCTGGAACATCTCTCGGACCGGTGTGTTTTCCGCGTCCAAA
>JAZHYW010059083.1:0-70428 GCA_037355805.1 Ixodes ricinus | reverse complement strand
TTGTTTTATTTGTCAAACCGCCTCTCTTGCGACACGATATTTGACGAAGTTTAAGCAAGCTGTGCTGTGTCTGACCTAATCAACATATATTTATGACCTTTACATCACCGTAAAGCTCAATTAGGCTCTTTCTTTTGACGTATAATTTCAATATTGTGCAATAAGTGTATAATGCAGCTACGATGTGCCTGAAAAACGAAAATGTCGAAAAACTAGCAAGTTTGATCGATTTTCTAAGAAAACTCCACTTTTCATTTCTTTTATTTTTATTCACAGTTATTTAATATAGTAGTCTATCCGAAACTACAAACAGAAATTGTAATATATTGTTTGTATGGCCGCTATTAACACTCGAATCTAGTGCTATGAGCATTTGAACGGGACTTCGCACAGGCGCTCTGCTGAGCAGAATTTTTTGGCCTATGCAAGGTTTTCTCATTTATCGTTAGCAGTTACCTCAATATCCAACCATAAACAATAATAAAATTTGGGTAATGCTGCCTAAAAAAATCTACTTCGAAGTCCGTATCCACAAGTGCGGGGCACAGCGCTTTATTTCCTCCCGATACGGGGGAATGCAGATCGTTAGAGAATTTCTCTGGGGCCTCTTGCTTTCGGCTTTGAGTTTGAAATACCGAACTTGACATGTACTTTGTCATATTTTTCATGTCAAACAGATATGCAGTGCATATATATGCACGATTTAGTATCTCTCGCTTAGGAAGTACGGTTTATTTTATGCGCGTACGGACTCTCTCGTAAAATAAAAAAGCATTTCGTGGCGTGTAAGGCTTCAAACGTGTTAGTCATGTGTTTAGTTTTCATTTCTACTTTCAGTGATTCATGCCGGGTTACTTAGACTTTTTCTCTTGACTTAAGTTGTGTCCGGGAGTCTAGATGTTACGTATCTTCTCCGTCAATACATAGGGCGAAGCACATACATTGCAAATCACGCCAGTGCCAAGTAAATAAATATTGTTAGGATAAATATTGTTGCTTCACTGGCTTTTACGCTCAGATATTGAGGTAAGTAGTACTAACATTAAATAGAAAACCTTGCATACGTCAAAATTCTGCTCAGCCGTCGTCTATGCGAAGTCCCGTTCAAAACTCTCACAGCACGAGATTCGAGTCCTAATAGCGGCCATACAAGCAATGTATTACAATATCTGTTGGTAGGTCTGCACAGACTACTATATTACCTAACTGTAAATAAAGAATGAAAGAAATAAAAGGTGGGTTTTTTAGAAAATGGACTTCAAACTTGCAAGTTTTCTAAAGAAAGACTCGCAAGTTTGAAGTAGATTTTCTAAAACAACCCACCTTTTATTTCTTTTAATTTTTACTTACAGTTAGTTAATATAGTATTGTCAGGACCTACCAAAGAAATTGTAATATATTGTTTGTATAGCCGCTAGTGGAACTCGAATCTCGTGCTGTGAAGAGTTTTGAACGGGACTTACGCCAGACGCTGAGCTGAGCAGAATTTTGACCTATGCAAGTTTTTCTATCTAATGTTAGTACTACTTGCCCATATCTGTAGCGTCAACCAGTATAGCAATATTATTCTAACAATATTTATTTACTTGGCACTGGCGTAGTTTGCAAGGTGTGTAGATTCGCCTATGTGACGGAGAAGATACATAGTATCTAGACTCCCGGACAAACCCAAGTCAAGAGAAAAAAGTCTGCAAGCGAACCCGGCATGAATCACTGAAAATAGAAATGAAACCTAAACACATGACTAAAACATTTGAAGCCTTACACGCCACGAAATGCTTGTTATTTTACGAAAATCCGTAGCTATATAGAAGAAACCGTACTTCCTAAACGTCAGATACTAAATCGTACATATGTATATGCACTGCATATCCTTTGACGTAAAGAATATCACAATTACATGACAAGTTCCGGTATTTCAAACTCAAAGCCGAAAAGCAAGGAAGCTGGAGAAATTCTCTAACGATCTGAATTCCCCGTATTGGGAGGAAATAAGCGCTGTGCGCACTTGTGGATGCGGACTTCGAAGTAAATTTTTTTAAGTACACTACTCCAAATTTTATTAATGTTTATGGTTGGATATTGAGGTAACTGCAAAACGATACATAGAAAACCTTAGGAGCCAAAATTCTGCTCAGCAGAGCGCCTGTACGAAGTCCGTTCCAAAACGCTCATAGCACGATATTCGAGTGTTAATAGCGGCCATACAAACAATATATTACAATTTCTGTTGGTAGTTTCGGATAGACCACTATATTAACTAACTGTGAATAAAACAATAAAAGAAATAAAAGTGGGTTTTTGTGAAAATCGACTCCAAACTTTGCTAGATTTTGCGAAATTTTCCTTTTTCGGGAACATGTAGTGCATTACATACTTATTGCAAAATATTGAAATTATAAAGAAAAGAGCTTAATTGGAGCTTTACGGTGATATAAAGATCATAAAAATATGTTGATTAGGTCGTCACAGCACAGCTTGCTGAACTTTCGTCAAATATCGTCGCAGAGAGGCGGTTTGACAAATAAAACAAAAATCATTAAAAGTGTTATGACCTAGACGCTTAATTAGCATGAGAAAGCCTATGTCTAGAGTGTTCCCAGAAAGTTATATTGATGATAGCGTTAAAATTATGGAAAAAAGATGGAGTGAATAATGGCACCTCCGATAAGCTGGAAAAACGCCAGTTTCCACCTTGGCCGCTTCAACAGTCCGTAACTTGAGAACAAAAAATCCGACGACATTGCCGTTTGCGTCTTCTTCTATTGTAGGAATTGCCCCAAAACATATATATTTTCGTCAAAATTAAAAATTCGACCCTAAATCCGTGCCTGAGTTGAGATGAAATCACCCATATATGAAATCACCCATATATATATATATATATATATATATATATATATATATATATATATATATATATATATATATACACATATATACACACCGGGTATTTCAACGTAGAATTACAAAACTTCCTACAATTAGTGCATTCCAGCTAAGAAGAATCTTTCGAGACCGCTTTACTCGTGGTGGCGGACGCAAGAAAATGCGCGATACTTATTAATCAGTTCGCTAATTAATTGGAAATGACTAATTAACTTTTTCGTTAGCGAACATATATACATATGGTTCCAATTAGAAAGTTGCTGAGCGTCATCGGAAACCGCCAAATCAGTAATTTTCAGAAAAAGTTCGAGCGCGTGAGAAGCCTAGTTCGCACTAAAGTTGCCACTTGTGAAGCAGGTAAAAGGCTAGAGGTTGCGGTAAAGCGCCCGTGCCATCTTTTCGTCTCTTATGAGAGCCCCAGCCATGTACGTACCTGCTCCACGAGTGGTAAATGTAGCGCACTACTACGCTTCTCACGAGCTCAAAGTATTTCTGAAAATTACTGATTCAGAGGTTTTTGATGACGCTCAGCAAGTTTGTGTTTGGAACCATATGTCTATTTCCACTAATTAAAAAGTGAGTTAGGAATTTTTAAATAATTAGAAAGCCAATTAGTAAGTATCGCGCATTTTTTGCAATCCGCATTACCGGACTTCATATATATATATATATATATATATATATATATAAAGATGCGCATCTTGGCATACTTGGTCACGTGATGGTGTTGTCTAGAAAAGCAGAGATCTGAACGTGAGTGTCGCGCCGACCTGCTGGCTGTGCAGAGGCCTTTTCGTTGGAAAAACAAGCTGTTCAAAACAACTCACCTAAATTACGATGGTCAGCAGTCGAGGGTACTCTGGTCAACGTCAGCGTCTTCGCTCTGGTAAAAAAATAGAGAGTGCACGGGCGTCAAAGATGCTGTGGCTTGAAGACTTAGTGTTTTTTTATTTTTTGTTAAAAGACGTTGAAAGACTAAGAACTACAGAGCAAGCAATCACACTTCGTACTGTACGTCTTCGCTGGTTCGCGACGCTAAGTGCAATATATGCGCGTGCGTGTTAATCTGCTTACCCTGTTGAAAGATGCGCTTGTCTCTGTCTACTCTTTCGTGTTCGTCCTCTGTGTTTGCGCATACAAGTTTACTCAGCACCCTGTTACTCGCAGCGATGCAGTTGCTTTTCTCTGCAGACCAATACACCACGGGCACCCTCCTGGAATGCGATCATTTGTGCGCCAAGCCACCAGACATCGCCTTCGTAAGTGAGATGTTCTAATTAGAGTCAACATTCCTTAAGCCCAGAAGGCTGCATGGCTTCGTGGGGGCATCATCGCAATTTAAGCACAAGAAGACCTTGTTTGAACTGAAACGCTGGGGTAATCTTCTTCAGAAAGTGACCGAATTCCTTGCGCGTGTACCTGTCATTTCTGTATGAAAACGCCTTCGGTGACTTGATTTTGTTATTTTGATGATATTCTCTACTTTTACAAGCTTAAACCTAAGTCTTTCGTGATAACTTCAGCATAACAACTCGTGTTTTCGGGCCAACGGGTCGTGGAAACTACAAAATAAAATAAATGATGAATTCGTTAAAAGTTTCTCAATTTAAAATCTCGAGGAAAGTATTCTAGACGAATGCTATATCTCCAGCATCACCGTAAGAAAGTTTTGATCAGCCTTCAAAAGTGAGATAAGCCTTCTCTAAAATCGTTTGTCTTGCATCAAGCAGCGATGCAGTTTCAGAATGAATGAAAACAAGTCTTTTGCGTAAGGAGCTTTGCCTTGCGTTTCATCCTCTTTTTTGCAAGCTACTATTACATTTAATACGTGTAAAAACTTGCTTTCTAGAAGTGAGAACTTTACTACACGCACTTCGGCGAGAACAAAAAGGCTTCTTGCAAAGACGATGCTGTTGTACCTGTCAAAACTACAGTCTATAGTGCATGTGTCATCAACCAGTCCCAGTTAAGTCAAAATTGTTAAACGGCTCGAGCTTATAAATTAAACGGATTACGACGTCAAACTTAAACAAAAGTGTACTGTTTTTTGTGCCACACTTCTTCAATATGTTCAAGAAATCGTACTGAAATTATTTCTACGCTTTTTTTCTTCATTGTCTTAAGAATGACTTGCTCCTTGTCACGAAAACTTGTAGTCTGTTCTAAAACTCGCTTTTTTGCATAGCATTTGGGGTTACGTAAAAGAACAAGACCTATAGGTTTTGTATATGTGCGGCGCAATTGACTGAACCATAAAAGATTAACAAATACTTCATCAGCATAATTTGTAAAATATATTTCTCGTAGGCACGTAAAAGTATGTAGTACTAAAAGACCTTGCAGAAACAATGCGGTATAATATCATACATATAAAAATCAAATCTTAATATCCTATAAACTTTATAATTATTGTTAGTTCGTTATGGGACCATGACGGAAAAAGACATGCACTTTCTGGCAATATACGAAAAGCAAAACCACACTAGAATAAAAACAACAAAAATAAATGGAAGACGTTTACAACCCCTGCAACGCCAAATTAGAGCGCAGCTCTTGAGGAGGAGGACGGAAGGGAACTAGGGGAGGGTGTACCCCTCCTCTCTCCTCCTCACCTCCTCATCCTCCCTGATACTTAGAGCCCCGCATATCCGCGGATATCCGCGGATATCCGCAGTAAACGGCGGGATGTGGATAAAAGTTAGGCAAATATTGGCGGATTGAGGATCGGATGCGGATGTCAGGGGCTGCGGATGCGCATGCATCCGCGGATCCGGGTCTAAAGTTTTGCCCGGTGGC
Source organism: Ixodes ricinus (assembly GCA_037355805.1). Lineage (NCBI taxonomy): Eukaryota > Metazoa > Arthropoda > Arachnida > Ixodida > Ixodidae > Ixodes > Ixodes ricinus. The sequence continues at coordinate 64,743 of JAZHYW010059083.1, read as the reverse complement.
ATTCAGTTCGCCGACTGATGTTTCATCTACAGATCGTTTCGTCGACATGCGACGTTTGATCGAAAGGCTTCTCGAGTTAGTTTCATCGAAAAACCTGAGACGTTTTGTCGAACACATTCCCTGCTATTTTCGCAACAAACTTTTGCGTCTCGCCTGGATTACAATGGGGAGGGGGCATGGTTTGGTTAAGCTCGCCTTAGTGAATCGCGCGTTAGCTTTTAGCAGCTTAGTGAAGAAATGCGTTTTCGACGAAACGTCGCAGGGGCATGTCCCCACAAAACGTACAGCTTCGACGAACCGTGTGTCCATGAAATGTATATCCATGAAGAAAAGTTGTCCACGAAACGTATTTCCACAAAACGCATTTCGAAGAAACGATAGGGATGCTAAGAAAGATCTGATTCTCACTGAAGATAGCTTCAGTTAGTGCGTTTCCTCTCGTCAAAACTGCCATCTATAGAAAAGTAAATATTGCAGGGCGTCAATTGTCCCCAGAAAGCTAGTGCATTGGCAGGGAAAGAAACCAAACTTTCTCCGGGCAAAGAAAAGCTCAAACGTACAAATCACAAGAAAGTAGAAGAAACGTCCCCCTAGTGTGGTAATGATCTCCAAAACAAAAGAAGTGCCTCGACAGCGAGCGCGACCCTGTGACGCCACGGTTTGTAAAGTATTCAGAATCAACAGCGCACTCACATAGGCAGCCCGTAAACTGCATGTGTGTTTCTTTTTGTACGCTTAGAGACCTAGCCTAAAAATCTAGTAGTTCATATTCGTCCAAATTCGACGCCAGGGCGTCGTAGCCGAACAATTATGAACCTCTCTTACTTTTTAGTTGTTTGACGGAACTAAAATGTCATAATTAAGTATGCCTATTTTTAAATTTTATGTTTCAAAAGTACACGTCTGCATAAAATAGGTGCTACAAAGATTAAACAAATTATATATATATATATATATATATATATATATATATATATATATAAATATATATATATATATATATATATATATATATATATTATTTTTTTTGCGGTCTTCTGGGCAGTGCGTCGCGGACTACTAGGACGATCACATCAGTGAGATAATTTTTCCTTCAACAGTCAGTGTCTCGAAGAGGCTGATCGCTTTTAATATAAATACGATGAAACTGATAATGATAAAATGGCATCCCCTTTGAATAGTGACTCGAAGATTTCTTTGTACAAAAATAAGTAAACAACTTAAGATGTGCTTTTTTTATTCATGCTTGATGTTACGATCTACAATAAATGCCTGGATTGTGAGTCGGACGCGGTCCAACAATTTGCGGATGCGGTTCAGATACAGATACAAAGTATGCGGATGCGGATCGGATACGGATACAATAATGTAAAAAGTTTGCGGATGCGCTTCGGATACGGATATAAAGTCTGCGGATGCGGATCGGATGTGGATAATCAAACTGTTATCCGCGCAGGACTCTACTGATACTTCTCCTCCCCTCGTCCCCCTCTTCCTCCTCCCTCCTCTTCCTCCACCTCCCTCTCCTCCCCTCCCACTCCTCCTCCACTCGCCTCGTCCTCCCCCTCCTTCTCCCCACGCGTTGCATCATAGGAAATGTCCAATAATCCACCGCGCGGGACCATTGTGACGTCACACATAACGTCACGAGGGTCCCGCGCGGTGCGTTATGGGACATTTCCCATAACGCACCGGGCGGTTACGCCGACGGCGACGCTAACGACGACGGCTACGCCGCTGAAGCCGGAAACGGGCGCCTAAGAGCTGCGCTCCAAAAACGTGATAAAATATGTCAGCACGAAGTTGGTAGATGGTTGACGCAACATAATAATGCCATGTAAATTGATAATTAATGTTGGGCTTAAATTGTGAGACGGATCAGTTATGTGTTCCTTGTTTGGATGGTGAGGAACCCCATTCATCGAAGACGGAAAAATATTCGCCTACGCTACGGGAAATTGTTATGCAACGCCCCCAACATACGATGAGGAGAAGTCCTCGTCATTTTTTATCACTTGCTTTTCTAAAAACTAGACAATATTAGCCAGAAGATAAACGTAGCAGCAAGCATAATACAGCATCTAGCTTCCAGTTGGTGAGGCCAACCAGCTCTGACCTCCTGGTCGCTCCCAGGAGTCGGCGCATCGGCGTCACGCGAGAAATCACAGCTGCAGGTATTCTCAGAACTATCGAACAGTCAGCTCCCCATGGCGCGCCTCAAGAGTGAAATGGCAGGAGTTTTAAGCTCTACAGAAATGTCAGATTGAAATGTGAGGCGGTTGTGGAAGAACCACACCTAAGTGTGGTCTTTCCGCAACGTTAAAGGCACTGCAGTTGGACAGTAGTGCTATGTTGTCACGAGTTTCTGCAGTTTCCAGTGTCAAGATGCTTGCATTTAAGACTGAGTTCAACATTGCGTATGCTGTTTCTATTGATTGGAAGGTAGTAGAGACAGAACGTACGCGTGAAAAGGAACAACAAAAAACAAGGAGCGGTTTGGTAAAAATGCGACGATTCAAAGAAATAATAAAAACACTGAGGGACAAGAACAGACAGCACAGCTCTTTCACTGTGCTATTTGTCCTTGTCCCTAAGTGTTTTTATTCTTGCTTGATTCTTGAAAAAAAAGCTTTTTTTTGGAAACAAAGATAAGTTACAACATTGCTGAGAAAAAAAGACTCATTTAGTAGAGCATTATTTTGAAATGATACCCCAATTACACCAACAAAGATCACGCCATTTCTAATCTCTTTGTTGTGGCATGAATCAGATGTGATATAGCATACGAGATGGAACGAAATTTAAGTACGATATGAATTTTGCGACACATTTCTCAAGATGTTACACACACTGCAGTGTAGTAAAAACTGCTTGTATAATTACTTTTATATGATATTTAGAAGTCTGTGTTTAGTCCAATTCTAACTATGAAGCCCATGCTGAATGAACCACAAAGCTCGTTCAGTGCCAACGTTCATCACACTGAAAGACGTGAAGAGTGATGAAGCTTGGGATATTGTCAAATGCGACTGATAACTTTGGCTTGAGTTTCCTGATAGCAAGTTCGATGTGAATAAGTTAAAAAGATAAGATTGACAGGTGATCACTAGCGTTGTCACTGTCGACAGGCATAGGGAGTTCGGTACGGCATCAAGAATAAACTGAAAAAAAAAATGGTGAGCCATTCCACTCTGCGAAGGTGGATGACAAGCGGCGCTGTTTACCACACGACAGACGTGACACTTAAGTGGGTGACCACACGGCTTTGTGACGTCACGAAGTCGTGTGACGTCACGCCTTCGTAAAGTCACGAAGCCGTGACGTCATTTCTGTTGCCTCACACGAAAAGTCCACGGGACCCACTGATCTCAATGACAATTGCTGGATCGCGTTTGCCCGCTCCGCGAATACGGTCGACTGGCGGTCATCTTTTTGGTAGAGGTTATATCACCTCTGGCCAAAATACAGCTGCTGAAGCCACCTGGCAGCCACCATTATCCATCCATGGCAGACGGCGTTTTGGCAGTTTTAGTGGCAGGCTGCCATCAAAATAGCGTGGGTGATATTCCGTGATTGATTGAAATTGTTTGACAAAACATGTTTTTAAAACCCGGCGTGAACAGTAGCCCGGTCTTTGAGGACCCGGTGAAAGTTTCACGAAGTCACGCAGCACCGAGGAAAAACAGCACAGCACGCATCGAAAGTCGCATCGAAAGCAGACGCCGCTACGTAGTCTGCTTTCGATGCGAGCTGCGCTGCTTTCCCCGGTGCTGCGCTTTCGTAGAACTTTCGCCGGGTCCTCAAAGACGAGGCTAACGTTCACGCCGGGTTTCAAGAATCTGCTTCGTCGAACAACTTCAATCAAGCACGAAATATCACCCACGGTACAGTGTACTAGATCTACGGCTATTTTATGGCAGCCTGCCGCCATTGCGCTGTCCGCCATATTACTATGATGGCTAGAGATGATATAACTCTACCAAAAAGATGGCCGACCGTGGCCGCATTCCCGTCCATAGGCGGTGCTGGTCAAACGCGATCCAGCAATTGTCATTGAGATCAGTGACGGGACCCTAGCCATAAGCAGCTTCGCTGAAATAACTCGAGGAAGTATTTGATAGTTTTTTAAGGAGCGCGCTGGCACTGCATACAACTGAATGCATTTGATGTGCATTTGATATTTCTTCAAGCTCGCTCAGCATAATGCGAGAAGAGTCCGCTAAGTCTATTGATGACGAAGTAGGAATTGTACAGTCCTTAACATGTCGCCAGAAATGCATTGGGTCACGGTTTAAACGGTGCTATACTGACTCGGAGTGGAATATTTCATCTCGTTTCAGCAATTTTTTAGCTATCGCACGCGATTCAGGAAATTTCAGGTGCCAAGAAGCCGATTGTGCAATCTTTTATTCCCAATGCTAATGAAGTTTTTTTTTTTTAGGACAGATCTAAGCTCCCTAGAGTACCAGTGCGGATAGCGACTTGTATACGGACGCGTTTTCTGAACGAAACGTTCAAGTGCAGATACGATATAGTTAGTAAACGCTTCAACGGCACAATTTACATCGGTCACGCTATGTATGCATGCCCAATCTACATTATCTAAATATTCATAAAGGCCAAAGTAATCTCGTCTTGAGAAAGCAAGCGACTCACTCTTATTCTACTTTTCTTTTCCCATAAAAACCATGAAGGGAAAGAAAAAAGAATGAACGTGCCATACTTTTGGTAATACCAGCGGACTGGAAACAGAATAAATGTTGCGAAGAAAAAGGTTGACCAAGGTCAGATCCATCACATCTCCAGCTGAGTTTTGGAAACTATTCAAACGGGTAAATCCAAGGAAGTTTACAAACGAAAAGAGAGCATTTGGCTTAAATGAGAAGGTGCCAGTCGACAGAGCAATATTTTGCAAATTCCAGTTTATACCTGGCGGCGCCAGCGAGTGAGAGCCCACGGTTATACCCTGTCTCCCGTACTGGCATGTTATGCGATCACGGCTTCCTGGCCTACCCAGTATTTCTTGCTTTAGACACTAGGCTAAGCAGCGCAACCAGAGTAATAGCTCACCTTTGAACAATGCAGCCGCCACTCCCAGGCATACCTAATGTTTCTTGCTTCAGTCGCTAGATAGCGCCAAACCGAACAGAATTGCAGGTTGCCTATACGATGTCGCTCTTCATCCAGTTTATCTACCAGCATGCCTAATTTATTTGAAAGCCTAGGTCCGTCGAGATTAGGGAAAATAAAAAAAAGTGCCGATTAGTAGACTAGTGTTATCACGGAGTGTTATGTAATCCGAACACACTCGCACTCAAATCCGATGTCAAATCCGCGAATAATACAAAATGATTTTCAAGCTGCAATAAGTACACTACCATCCAATTTAACAAGAAGCTTTTCATAATATCGGTCCCGACGATACACTGTTTTCGGGAGGAAAATAATCAGTTGATGCAAATGAGCTATTTTTACCAAGTTTCACTTAAGGAAATAATATCGAAATCACTTAAAACAACATTGTTAAAAAAAACATATTAGCCTTAGTACGCCGGCCACGGATGTTTTGATAATACACCGAACAATCCATTCGACGAGCTAGTTTGGCGTAGCTGATTCACGATCCCCATTGCCTCGTACAACGTCGAAGGATGGCCCGAAAAGGAAGCCCATGAACAAAACGTCTGCATTGTTCACTTTGTGAAAGTCTTCTTCATTCACAGCAATGCGAAATGAAGAGTAGCTTATGGGTCTAGTTTACCACTTTGTGCATGTAAAAAACTTTCCAACCGAAACTTCAGTTAGCACTTCCCCAACGTCCCTACCTGAAGTGTCCGGTTTAAGACGCGAAACAAAAAGCTCCTTGAGCCTAGGTGCTCTAGGTACTGAAAAGCTTACCGCCTGCACAGGAACCTGATGATGGTTTGACTCTTTCCTGACGTTTCTTAAGGCCCGTTCACACTCTTGCGACCCAGTGCGACCGAGTACGACCGAGTACGAGCGAGAGAGACCAGACCGGTTTTTAAGCCTCTTGCGATCTCTTAGGACCAGCTTCGCTGTAGCGCATCCGGTCCTACAAAACCGCTCTTGTCTCTGTCTGTCGTACTCGGTCGCAAGACTGTGAACGGGGTCCGTTCACATCTTGCAACCGAGTACGACCGAGAGAGACCAAACCGGTTTTAAGCCTCTTGCGATCTCTTAGGACCAGCTGCAGTGCATCCGGTCCTAAGAGGTCGCAAGAGCTAAACCGGTCCGTCTCTCTCAGTCACACTCGTTCCACAGTGTGAACGGACCTTAAAACCGTCGGCGTTTGTAGGTGCCCTCGACACGGGGACTGCGGGCGGTGGTGGGGAGGGCCCAACAACCACACTAGATTCAGACGGACGCTGATGGGCGGAAGCGAATTTGCTTCCGGACGTATCCAGACTGCTCGATGCAACAGTCTGGAAAGCCAAATCTTTTCCAAGGCCCGTCGCAAAGCTTGCAGACTCAAGACCGGGTTGCGAAGACGGCGTTGTAGTCGGCCGTGGCTCAACGGTTTGGGCGGTAAAACGACGCAGCAATTCCGTGTTTCTTGACAGATGCAGAAGCAGAAACGCATTTTCCGCCTCGACAGAGACCACCTATTTGAAGAGGTAATCAATCTTGTCATGTAGTGCCACCAACAGATCGTTGACACAGCCACACGCGTTTCACTTTCCAACAATGGTGTTTCATGATGCCGTGTCGCTATCATCAAGCGGGGGGGGGGGGGGCGTTTTTCCGTGGTAGCACTAACTCCGTCGGAGCCATTGCGCTTCTGGCACGATTTACACTTGTACGCACTGGTACCACTTCTTATTTGTCTTCGAATTAAAAAAAAAATCCAATCTCTAAAAAAAAAAAAAAATTGGGAGTAATTGTTGTTCTTTGACCCCAGACCGGCGTACAATTACATTGGTTCACGCGTCTTCGCTCAAGTGCCCACAACCTTCTCTATTGTCATCATTCAAGGTTTCTTTCTTTACAAACTAAAATGGCAACAAAGGAAGAAAAAAGATGAAAAGGAACACGTGCACAAGACGTACGTTCTTATTCCGGATTGAAAAAGAAAAAAAAAGGCAACCCTCCACAGAGAGAAGACGTGAACCGGTAGAGGAGTTAAGAGAAATTAAAGACACCACAGCTGGGTGACGCAACGTGAACCTGGGTTCTCATATTGCACCAGTACGCACTTTCCAACCGCGGGCGAGCTAATTTAACGACTTTCCAATCTTGGCTTTCTTTGTTCGCAGCCGCGTTTGTCGAACGCGGGTGCGCCTATTTTTCGGCGCCTCCGTTTCCGCCAGCACCTCCAACAACGAGCAAACGCTCGCGGTCCCCGACGCTGCGTCGCTCACTTCACAAAGTCCACTTTGGCGGGCTTAGCCACGAGGCAATTACCTAAACGTCAATCAGGACGCGGAACACTTTCGGGCGCGGCAATCGCGACGTCTAATTAAATCCGACATCGGACCCTGGAGGTAGCGGAAGCGGGTGCGGCGGAAGAAATTCGAGGCGAGCTTGAGTTCATCAACTTCCCAAGTCCTGGCAGGCAGAAAATGCGAAAGTGACGGCGCAAGAGTGCCTCTGTTTTCTAGTCGAGACTGGGCGACGGACGTCGTTGCGGTAAAATTGGGCTTGTCTGAACAAAACCACCGAGAAGGCAAGGCCAGCGGTAGTGGAGCCCTGCCCCAAGCGAACAACACGCTGAAGGTCGACGATAGAATAAGACACAAATGAGAAAGGGGGGGGGGGTGCCATTCGTGCGTCTTGACGTCGGCCCGTGGTAGCGTCTCGCGTCTTGTGAGAAGCTGCAAGACGCGTTTGCGGCGACGCTGACGGATGCTATGCGGAGAGCAAGTCGTCTGCTTTTTGCGCAGGAGTAGCGGTGACGTCAGAACGATGCCGAGCTCTGATTGGCTTTGATTAAAAGGATAATGGGTAGACCTCAATGCTAAATGCCTCGAGGTCTACTCACTATTTCTTTTTTTCAATCAGCCAATAAGAGCTCGGTGTTCTGATATCCTCGCAACTTTAGTGCTAGAAGCAGAAGAACCGCTCCTCATTGGCAGACAGGATGAACGAAGTGTCTGCGCTCACACCTCAATCATGTTTGAAGCATGTTTGGTCCATGCATGTGTATGCGTCGAGCATTTTTGCAGAGAGTTTTTTTTTTGTATGACATATGTGGCATGATCGGCATGCAGGGACGAAAGTAACACTGTCAACAGACTGTCTTCTGTACGATGTAGTAGCGGTGTGACCGCGGATTTAATGTTCGCACACCGGCACGCATGTTAATGTGCGGTGCTAACTCGAGCTAATATGTTTTTATCTCGTTATAGATATAATATAACGGTTTAAGAAGTCTGTACTTAAATGTCTCCCTCCGGCTCCACAAAAAATTTCGGATTGGTCTGAGCTTCTTGCAACGAAGGCATTTCGAATTTAAATAGGCCTAAGTATTTTTGTGTTTTATTTATATTTTTACGACTTTTGCAATAAATTTTGCGATATAACTTCCGCTGTTCCGGCACAAGTTCTCCAGTTCCTAATCTGCTAATTTAGTATAGTTTGAAAATGACTAAAAGTAAAAAACAAAAAAAAAATATATATTTTAAAGAAAGGAACAAAGAAGAAAAGGACAATGAACATACTTTTCCTCCTTCGCAAATGCACAAAGCAGACTAAAAGCCGCACCCACAGCCGATGAAAGATAGCGGCCATCCATTAGTTCCTTTATTCTGTCCTTAATTTTTTTTTTCAAGATATTTTCGAGCAGCGGAAGAGGCCCCTCTCAGGTACCCTAAAATTACATCGGCCTTGAATAGAAAAGGCCTCTCGCTGCTGCCTCCCATAGAAAAAAACAAAAAAATACAAAGCGAAGAGGCGGGCACGAATGAGCGTTCAAAAATGCAAAAAAGGGTCGCGGCATCAGTGTCCCGGCTCCGGCTCTCCTCTTCGTTTTTTTGAAGGGTAGCTATGAGCGTCCCGACTGCGCGGTTTCTGCAAAGGGGGGGGGGGGGGGGGGGACCAAGGCAAGACCGCGTCTTATAAAAAGAGCGTCCGAAAATACACCGGCGAGGGGGCAAGGGCAGGGCCGGGAGCTTCCAACGTGGCTCCTCAGAGACGCCGTGACAGTTCCGAAAGAAGACCCCCGCCCCCCCCTTTTTTTTATAATTTTCAAATAAAAAAATAAAATAAAGAGAAGAATTGCGAGTTTTGCTGGCGAGACTTACATCACCGTCACAGAGTTTGAGCCCTCCGACATGCACATGCGTATGTTCGTCATCAGCTATCGCGCATTAAAAAAAAATGTTAATGTACCGTTACGTCGATTAACAAAATGAGTGCACCGGCAGAAGAGATTGAGTCACAAAAATGAAGAAAGCATGCGACACCTTATTCTGCAAAATCAACCGGTCAGTATTTGAAAAAAATTGTAAAGGTGATATATTTGCTTTATTGGTTTATTATTACAGTAGTGCAAAGTGTCCCTTGCGCAACTTATTCCGATAGAACATGACCCCCAAAAAACGAAAATAGCGTGATCCGATACTTGGCGAAACACCGGTAAAAGTTAAAGCTCAAGCCGGGATCGAGGAGCTGTTTTACGTGCACCAGAGAAAGAAAGAAAATGGAGAGGCCTACCACGAGCTGGTGGATATCACCAGTCTTAGGTGGAAGTATTTAATTTAGATCATCAGCACGATATGTCGTAACTTGCTCGACTTGCCATCGACCAAGTTTGATTTGTTGTTGCAAAATGAATCCTTCAAAAGCTCGTCTTCAAAAGAGGGAGCTCATTAGTGAGGGACATACCTATGGGATCCAGCGAATAATTTCTTATTCTGGCAAGGTCTTTTCAGGTTTCTTCAAAAGCTAACCAATAGTGCCAGCTTCATTGTGTGATATGGAGTCCCCGTGGTGTTCTCTGCGCCTTCAAAACTGGGGCGTCTATGTGCTAAAGTTGATAGGGGTCGTCCGGAAAAACCTCGGCTGTGGTAAGAAGCACAAGAAAGAGTTTGTGCCGTGCGCGGTCGGCGTGGTGTTCAAAATTGAGTTTTCCTGTAGGAGAGTGTACTTTGGCCAATCAGGGAAGTGCATCAATGATAGGCTCAGAGAACACGCACTTTCGATAAGATCTTCACCTTCGGGTAATTTGGCCATTCATTGTGACAGATGTGGGTGCTCCCTCTTTTGAAAAAGACGACGATTGTTGCTCGGCACAGTCAGCAGGTGACTCGTGAAATATTCGAGGCTTATTACATTTCGAAGTATAAGGATGAGTGCGTCAGTGCTCCCTCGATTGCGCTCTTCGATAAGGAAATTATGTTCTTGAAGAGCTGTGACACGTGCCCTTAGGCGATGGTCCGATGTATGTTTGTCTGTGTTTTTATGCCGGTAGGTGGTTTTCCAGAAATAAACCAGTTGTCAGTCAGTCGCTCGGTCTGTGTGTTCCTCGTTCTTTGTCCTCCGTACTTTTGGCGCTGTTTCCCTCTTCGTAACTATGTATAACCAACTCGTCCAATTTTCAACGGTTTAATGTGTTTACCGACTTTTGTATAAAAAAACACGAAACATTGTTTGTTTGTGTTTAAACGATCACCAAGTAACTCGATAAAAATAGGCTCACGAGGACGGGAACAGGAAACGTTTCGAGAGCGGCTTTATGTTTTGGATGGAGTTTAATGTTTAGCCGTGTAAGTAGAAAGGTGGTTGCCATAATTTAACAGGCTTGAGGCCTAAACCGAATGCGTCGGGACAACAGGCCCACTTATGTTATTCGTGTTCTTTTAAGAACACCCGCCTGCGTCTGTACAGGTATGGAGACAGAGGGAAGAAGAGGAGACGAGAACGCGCGCGCACGTGAGTACACCGACGTCTAGTTGGAATGATTAGTGGGTAGACACCAAGCTACCTGCATACCTTTGTCTATACTCACTCTCGAACGCGTTGAATACGCCAAACGCCCGCTTCCGGCGTTTCAGTTCGAAAGCGCTCGAACACCGAGTAGACACAAAGGCAGGTAGCTTTGCGCCTACCCATCATCATTCAACGAGCTCGGCCACAGCCACCTATATACTGACAAAGCCTGGCAGATCGCCACGAGAAGCGGCCGCCGAAATGGAAAAGGTGGAGCGGCAGACAACGGAGTGAGAGGAGAGCCACGTGACTGGCGCCCCGCTGCGGCGAGACGCCGAAACACACTTCTCCCGAGCGAACAAGTGTGTTTCGGGTCCTCGCCGCTAGCAAACGCTATACGCTGACATCCAGGTTTCCCGAGAAATGGCTCTTTGATGCTCTGTGTTACCAGATCCTCGCGCTCCAAATCTGCGACCGGGCACTCTATGGCTCGTCGTCGAACTGCCAGGCTTTGTGAGTATAGAGGAGGCTATGGCTCGGCGCTCTGGTGTCCCCGCGCGTTCTCATGTCCTCCTCTCTCTCGTCACTACCGTTCTTATCCGTCAGGGACTGGATAAGAACGGCAGCGTGTCTCTTCCGGACTTTGGTTTTCCGGCAAGCGCTTGTTGCCTTCCTTCGTGCTTTGCCCGCGCGTGCACGCTCGGAGCTCGTGAGACGGCGAAGCACCATCGAAGGTAGGAAGCTCTCCTTGGAAGCGGAACAATTGAAAGACATCCATATCGTTCTAATACTGACAGTGACTATGCAACAGTGTTGCACGCGTTCCTCCAAAATAGGAACCAAAGCTGGTTCCGCGTTACTTTTTCAATCTTGGTCCGGTTACAAGTTGCAGTGGTTTAAAAAAAAAGAATGCATGCATTCCCGTTAAGCCTCTATGATTAAACGTTACAATTGCGCATTTTAATCTAATATTCTGCAGAATAATCTGTAGATAAAATAAAGAAATAAAGCGAGGAGGTGAAAATATCTACATTCAACTACGTGTCCGTTGCCACAATCAAATTTGTTTAAGTTTTTTTTTTTAATTTACGATTATCTCTTGGTCACTTATCCCCATCCCTTGAAGTCGAAGGCTGAAATAGTCGATTATAAAGATCCTAAACGCCTGCCATATTTGGCTAAAATTGGAGATAAATGTATAAAAAGAAAGTCGTCTCTTCTGCCGTTCTTCTGAGAAATGTAACGAGTTCCCGTTCCAGACCACCGGTGCAAGATGAAACAGCGGTTTCTCTCCTTTCCTACCAAAAGGAACGCGTTTCAGGAATGTCGTTCGTTGGAACGCCGTTCCGTACAACGCTGCTAGACACTCATTACTGCAAGGAGCATCCAGTAGGCTGGCCTCCACTAGCAAAAGAGAGCAATCTGTTTTGGAAACGTTTCTCGCACTAAGTTCACAAGTTATGATATAAAAGAAAAAAAACCTTTGTTACGGTAGTAATATAGCGCATATGGCCCTTAGAGCACGTTTTAGAAACTAAATGCTCCCATTTACAACAGTAATGGCATCACAGTGGCAATACTTGTTTGCTCAACCATGCCTTCCAAATGAAAACGCCAAGAAAAAAAACGAATATATGTGGTGCTACGTTAACACATCAGTCATATGGAATCTCGCCCTGTAATCACTGGATTGATGCGAATGGCGGGGCGTCTCTCCGACCCCTTCCCCCCGGCTTCCAGCGTGCGTCTCTTTGCCTTCCGCCGTGCTTTAACTGCGCTTGCAAGCTCGAGGCTCACGGGACATCCAAGCGTTATTGAAGCTTGGGAGCTCGCGCTGGAAAGGAGAACGACTGGAGCACCTCCCCACCGTTCGTTCGAATCCTGTCAGGGACGTTATACGACCTTATACTAGGCCACTTTATCCTGTCTTTTATTTTACAAAATGTCTTTCAAAGCAAGCTGCCTCTTCTGCTCCTCGGTCTCAACGACAAGCCATTTAAATGTCCATAAAAAGAAGACATCAGGGAAAGGTTTGTGACGGGTAAGAAATTATGAAAACCTGCTCTTAACGACTCGTGATTCGGAACAATGTGCTTCCTTTCCGAGAAGATTCTCTGACATCTAGCGAGTGTGGTCTGACCTTCCGACCCTTTCAACCTTCCCAAAATACAAAAGTGATGTAACTCCAGCGCCTGTTGTTAACGACACATTTGTTTCCCGCATCTCAAGAGATGTCGGCGCAACGTCTACCGTCACGTTCGCGAAAAAAACAAAAGTCTACCGAACGCTTTCTTGAGCGTTTGGAGCGAAGACAAAGGCCCCACAAGCTGATATTGAAAAGAACTCCTTTTTTTGGGAGACGACAAGAATTGGAACTCCGAAAGGAAACAAAAAAATGATAAGAATATTTCTGGAACTGGAGGGAAAAGCTCTTCCAGTAAAGAAATGAGAAGGCAGTCGACCGACAGCGGAGATAATGCGGCAGAGTCAGTGAAAGCCGGTCCAGAATCCCAGACGGATGAGGCAATAAGAGCGGGCAGCCCAACCGACCTTGTTGTTTTCTGCTTACGCCTGCGTGCTTCCCGTGGGGGGTGGGGGGAAAAACAAACAAACAAACAAACAAACAGAAAAAAAGCGCGCCTACAGCGCAGCGAGCGACCAGTGCCGTAGAGTGGACTGTTTGCCAACAACAACAACGGAGGATCATCAGAAGTCCATTCGCTCCACGTGTTCCAAAAGTTTCGCTTCTTCGCTTTGTTCCCTGAATAAAATCACGGCGTGGTCATAAATAAAACCGTCGTTGTCTCCGCACTGATGGCTCGGAGGTATTCTCGCGAGGCCCTCTGCTCTATATACCCGGGGTGCCAGCGGTTATGGAGCTTCCTTTTCGTGGCAATCAATTGCATTACTCGTCGGTCACCGCTGTCGCAAACGTTGGCGCCAAAGCGCGCCCAGAAGACGATCCATTTGGTAAAGAGATAGTGCGATCAAAGTAACGAAATATGTAACATCAAAACCTCCAATTACTCGTGAAAATACCCATGCAGGTTTCAGAGTGCCTGTGGTGTCGCTCTTGAGAAACCTCAAGCGCCGTCGTACATTCGCCGCGAACTGAACAACTCAGAAGCCATCAACATTGTAAAACCCGAGATTAAGGACAAAAAAAGAGAGACAAAAAGGGGACAGGCACAGGTCTCAATGTGTCTGTATTGTCCCCTTTTTGTCTTCTTTTTGTCCTAAGTGTCGGGTTTTACAATGTTGAAAGTTCATCAGCTCGCTTGCATTTTCTCTGTAATTTCTATCAGAAGCCATACTTCGTTTCATCGTAAATTCGAGCACAGGCAAAGCCTAGAACAGAAAAAAAAAAACAGGACCAGACACACTAGAAGCGAGAGGTCGCAGTGCATTCACTGCACTTCATTGATAAATCCATGATGCCACATCCACAGAAAGATTACGAACGCCGCGTCCTTGCTTTCTTGGTGCTCTTTAATCGGCTCGTAAAGTCGCTCTGACTTAACGGGAAACAAAGTATACACAGAGTTTTCGGGAAAAGAAAACGCTGAGGTGTAAACAGGCCTCAACAAGAAAATGGAGTGATTCAACATCCTCACATTCACGGACGCTTTCTGCCCATGATGTTATTATCTAAGCCCTCTTAATATCTTCACTTACAATTTACGTAGAGGAAGCGAGTCGGGAACAGGCAATATTTGCCAAAACAATTGGATTTTGCGTTTTAGGGTGTCTTTATACTTTATATATAAAAAAATAATAATGACCGGTTATTACCGCGAAATATGTCAAATACGCAGTTGAAGAACTTCCGGCAACCAATAACCACATAAATCTGAGATATTTGTGTGCGCGCGGTTCTTGATATTGTGACGTAGCCCTCCATCACATTTATGTTAATAAGAGGGCCTAGACGTCTCCTCTTCGCCACAAACCTTTTGTAGCTTCAGTTTCTTAAAAAGAAATATTATTAACAATAAATTAAAACGTTTTCCTGGCGAGAAAGAGTGTCGCTACACGTCTACGGTAACATTCAAACGAGTTTTTCTTTTTATGTAATTTTGGGGTATCTGCACAGTTTGCGCGGAAGAGTTTTTGTTCTTAATATTGTCCTAACATGGACATATTTCGCATATGATTGCCTTAGAATATATAAAAGGCGAGTATTCAGGCTTAGTTACAATATTTTTTTTATATTTATGAAAAATATAAGAAACATTTGTCAGCCTTTCGAAAATAGTGTTTTTCCAACTTTCAATTATTTTAAAATAAAATAAGTCTCGCAAACATTATGCTTGTTGTTCATTGCACTCAGCGGGTTTAGAGGAGCGAATTATAGCTTCTTTTACTAGGCTCGTTTAATTGTGTTGCCATGCCCTATGTGTGCGCATGAACATGTTTTTTTTTTCTGCATGTGAATAGCATCCAGAACATAAAAAAAGAACACAGGATACATCAGAAACTAACACCAGGTGTATATAAAGAAAGGAGCATTATAAACTGTGCAAAATTAACTCAGTTATAGTAAATAAAAATACTATTTCCCCTCACGAATGTAGAGATTAGCCGAGACATGAGTAGGTTATCATCCCTTCACAGCCAGCGGGACTGGAACATGAGCCGATAAGAATGCGGAATAATGAATCACGAAGAAAGTAGCGCGAAGATATTTGCTGCGTTCGAGTTACCTGCGCATCCTGGACCGGCGCAGAAAAGTGCAGGGCTGCGTACTTCCGGTGGTATCTGACTACACAATACCGGAAGTACACTGACCTACACTTTTCTGCGCCGCTGCAGGAAGTCCAGGTAACTCGAACGAAGCCATTAAACACCGCCGTTCGTTTCTTCAGTAGTCACTGACTATGGACGTTTGCAAGTACTGCTTCTGGGCGTCGCCATCTTGCTGTTGGTGTGTGTAGATCCTCCGATAGTCAAGCATTGCTGAGGCGTACCCACGGTTTCCAGACCGGCGCCCAAAGCTAAGCGTTTTCCATCCACGGTGTCCAGAGTATAGCTCCCGGAGCACGGTATGGTTGCAGACGTCTCTAGAGATAGTTCTGAACGGCTTTTTTAAATCTATAATTTTTGAAGAAAACAGGAATTTTTATTTCGCTAGGAGAGCGGCGGTGGCACAGCTGAAAGTCAACAGCATGTACCACGGAGGCCCGCGGTGCCGCGTCTAGTTACGGTGATTATGTGGACGATATACTATATAGAAGATGAGGACGACATGACCTTCTGAACGTTGAGAAAACCGCTCTCTGAGTGCCGGTTGCTCGATGACGGTCCTGGAGAGTCAGGCAGTGAACCGAGGTGATCTTCGATGGGCTATTCGTTTTACGTTCTTGATGGTATAGCCCTGGCAGTTTGGTGGTACGGCTGCTAACATCAGTGAAGGCAGCGGCTCCAAGAGGTGGCCCAATCAAAGCAGACGACTGCCACCCCCAAGGAATTCATGTTCACGGCTTGGAACTAGCGCCGCAGTCACCCAATATTGAATACTTTCTCTACTTTTGTTTTCGTTTTTCTTTTAAGCCAAGGGTTATATTAAAGTCGGCCACTATAAGAAACAAAATATCTTTATGGTAAAAATGACGTCCAGTTCGTAACCACTGCGAATCGAAAACATCGCGAGAGTAAAGGCGCATACTCTGCAATCCTAGGCCTCGCTGGGCGTCGCATACCAAGAAGTCAGAAATAGCTCGTTTCTAGGATACTAACAAGCAGAGCCATGACAACCCCGGCGGACAATAAAGACAAAAGAAAAGCTGGGAAGTGGAAACGGGAAAAAAAGCTCGTTTGGCATTTAACGAGATTAAGCCTAAAGGGAAACCGAAACTGCCAGAGAACTGCCCGACTGCGGCAACTTTGTTTAGCTTTCAAGAATCTCCTCGTTTGTCAGTTTCTTGAGCGAGCACAATGCTGTTTTGTTTTCTTCACAAGCCGTTTTCTTTTTTTTTGCGTTCTTGAGTACAAGTGTGTGCCTTTCTCGCCATGCTATAGCGTACCAGGCTGCGCTCCTAAGGATTGAACGTTTACTCTGTGTTGCTAGTATATAAGGTGGCGTCATGCATACGTGTTTACGTATGTGTTTGTTAGCTTCACGCTCCATCAAAACCAAATTCCGGCTGCAGCACTGCGGGCAGGTGGGTAGATTTGAAGATGTTCATTGTCACAAACCCCGAAGAAAATCTATTTTGTTACATGGCGATACAAGAGAGATGCGCTAAGCTCGAGAAGTACATGAAAACGCACAAGAACAATACATGGTTGCTCAAAGATACAGCAATTTCAATTAGAAAACGCTTGCTCGAGAACAAAACATATGTCGCCCATTTTGCACGATTGTATCGTGCATTTTCGATGCACAGACAGGGAGTAAAAAAATGGAGTCTTATTATCTTTGTCGTTTATGTGCGAAGCAAGTGAAGAGCATCTGACACCTCATATTGAGTGGTAAGGATTACCGTAATTTTCCCGGCTATAGTCTGAGCACTATACGTGTTTAAAAGTTGCAATTTTACGCTATGCTGACTATCTACGCGTGCGGACTATATAGGAATTTTTGTTTTTCAAGATCGTTCATTATGACGAGACATGACGGATTTTCAAGATGAAAGAGTATGTTAATGATGACTTATGTTAATGATGATTATGTTCTTTATTCTTAGCTCACACACAAGCTTGTGTGTGAGCTAAGAAAGCCGACATTTGTCTCGGTGTGTCGTGTATGAGAAGATTTTCGTGCCGACTAAGTACCGGGTGCGGACTATGCACGGCGAGCGGGCTATGCACAGGGCGCGGACTATCTAAGCAAAAACTTTTATTTTTACCCCAAATTTGCTTCTGCGGCACCGGGTGCGGACTATAACCCGGAAAATAGGGTACCTTAGTCCACCATGGGATCTTTGGCGTGTAATCGTCACTTGAGCTCCGCGGCCCCTTACCCGCAATAAACCTCCGCCAACACGCGGGCTCTGCAGGAATACTCACGTGTACACTGAGTGCCCAAAATAATGTCAACAAGCGCGTACTTGCCATTTGAGTTTAATTGATGTCAATACGTTTGTAAAGAAAGAAGCACGAAAAGCAGATACAGCCGCGACGATTCCAAATCGAAACCAAAACTAAAGACGTCGCCTTGAAAAGGAGTCTGACTCGCCAAAAATTTATACTGTACCAGGTTCTGTTCTCGTTTTCTTAACATGTCATACAAAAAAAAAAAAAAAAGGGAAAAAGAAAAACGTTATAAAAAAGCGCGCGAACGCGTTTTTACTTAACAGTCCTTTCGCTCGTGTCAGTTATGATCAGTGACATGTACGGCAAAGGAGTATTGAGAAAGATCCGTTTCTATTACCTTTTTTTTTTGGTCTGCGTTCACCGACGTTATGTTGGAGCTTAAAGGAAGTTTGATCAATACCAGTATGTTTTGATGAACATACCTCAAATTTTGGCCCCTTTGCTTTGTGTGATTTGCCCCGTGGCGGAACAAATGTGTCCAGAGAACGATGCTCTGCGAGCGAGGTTTTCTTTTTGCACTCCCTACGCTCTTCGATTAATCTCATAATCGTCGTCGACGAAGTCGAGAAAGCAAACAGGGAGGCGCCTGTGTGTGTGTCTTCTCCCTTGTGTCCGCTGTTTTTTGCGCCTTGCACCGTGGTTCCGAATGGAGGTATGAGCCCGACTGTGCAGTTGCCCATTGAAAATCTCGCTTCTCTAGTCGCTCAGCAAACTCTGCGTTCTTTGTTCTACGACTTCACCGCTTGAAAAGAGAAAACATATCCGTCTACCTAAACATAGCACGCACTGCTTATTCCGTTTTCAAAATGTCCATACCAAAGTTTAACCCATCGACTGCTCGCGGATACTCTGCGAGAGAGAGAGAGAGAGAAGGAGAATAAATATTTTATTATCTATGAGATACTTCGAGAGGCGTCCTTATTCCAGGATAGGTCGAGCTCGGGCCGCCTCCTGTGCTTTCGCGATCATCCGTAGCTGGTCCTCGAGCTACCCTCAACTCGGCGCGAAGCAGTTGAAAAGGCGCGCACGCGATCGCTATAAAGCACTTTCAGTTCAAAAAAAAAAAAAAGAATCCAGCAACATGTGCATTTTTTTTACTATATCAAGTATGACTAAAATTTTAAATTAATTTTTTTTTACATTTACCATGTTTAAAAAGTTTACGGTTTGGGCAAGACGAGCGCGTGTCTATTTACGGTCGTATGATGCAGAAGATCAACATATAATTCAAGGTACGAGAGCTGCTGTAGACGGCTTTCAAAATAGACGCACCGATTATTAGAGGGTCGAAACCACTGCACAATGGCGGAACAACTACCATCGTAGAATGTGCAAGTCTCTCCGTAAGATAGCGAACGTCGGAGTGCGGCCAACGCTAGGAGCCAACGAGCCAATCAAACATCGTCAAAAGTGCAACCTCACTGCGGTCATCACCTTTCTTCGTGAGTATGCTTTCGCCTTCTTATCCAACTAAACACATACAGTATGCTATGCCGTGACGTTGAGGTTTTACCGCGCCATTGTGCAGGAATTCCACAGTCGCCAACAGAGGGCAGTCTTTCGAAAGGAATCTGTTACACGTAACTGTGAATGTACTAGTCCATGAAAACATTGAGTTGGAGTCGCACGGTTAGCTTCTAGGCTTGTATATTGTATACTTCGTTTTCACCTTCAGTCCAGACGAAGCCGACATTACGAGCTGATGGACCAATCAGACAGCATCGAAAACGCACAATCATGGTGTGCGTCATGTTTCTGTACGTGTTCTATCATCGCGGAACCAATCATAAACAAAAAAGACCCAGTGACTTGCACTTTTGACGCAGCTTGCTTGCTGTCATTAGCTCGTAGCGTCGACTGCGTCTGGACCAGGGTGTAAGATAGACAGGTGGGGAAACGGCTCATAGAAGCCTACCGCAGCGCCGTGACCGGATTGTGTACTCGTCTGCTTGCGGGTACCCCCGATTTGCGACAGATGGCGCTGCGGCGAGAGGAAAAAAATCGGAATCGGATTTGCATGGAACTCTATGGGAGAGTGCGCAAAATAAACCGAGAGCACGACAGTCCTCCATTGAAAATCCACGAGAAACCATCTCCGTCAGTTTAGCCGGTCGCCACCGGTCGCCCACCCGGAGTGAGAGTTCGCGGTGCTCCACATAGATGGCGCCACAGAAAAGAGAAAACCGAGGGGGACACAATCCGGTCGCTCATTTGGCTCTCGTTTCTCCACCTGTCTATCTTACACCCTGGTCTGGACGTAACCTGAAAGGAAGTATAGTATAGTCTTTACGAATATAAAAAGCGCGAAAGACAAGGACAAGAGGAAGACTACACAGGACAAGCGCTTACTCGCAACTGACGTTTTAATTCGGAAGATGAGGAAGACGAAGACATAAAAGACCCTAACGTTAAGAGCTACAAATATTTATGAGAAAGGAGCGAAAGGATCTGAAAAGGCTGAGAATTAAAAAGGTAAAAAATAAATTAGTAAAAACAAAAGGAAATGGTGGCATGATTGAAGTAACAGTGAAAAAAAATTAAAAAGGAGGAAAAAGAGGAAGGCAACGCAAATTTATTTTTACTAATTTATTTTTTACCTTTTTAATTCTCAGTCTTTCTCAGTAGCGGGGAAACTAAGAGCTGCGCTCTAAAAATGAAAGATGCATACAAATCTCCGTAATGCGAAATTAGAGCGCAGCTCTTGAAAAGGAGGAGGGGAGGGTACGGAGAGGAGGGTATGCGCTTCCTCCTCTCCTCCTTCTTTCCCCTCCTCCAATCCCCTCTTCCTCCTTCTCCGTACCCTCCCCTCCTCATCCTGCGTACCCTCCCATCCTCCTCCTCCGTACCCTCCCCTCCTCCTTCTCCATACCCTCCCCTCCTACCACAGTTTCCCCGCTAAATTTAGGTGAAATATTTACGGCACGTGACCTCAACATCAATTCATTTTCCTTGCTAAATATAGCGGGGAAAATAACGTACATGACTTTGTGTCACGTCACCCATGAACAAATTCAGTTTCTCCGCTAGATATAGCGGAACAATCGACGTCACCTGACCTCAACATCAATTCAATTTCCCGCTACATTTAGCGGGGCGGCGGTTACGCCGACGGCGACGCCGCGAAACGCAAAAACGGGTGCCGAAGAGCTGCGCACTAAAAACACCGGCGGTGGCTTCTTCGCGTTAACAATGCCACGGTGTGTACATGTAACGAGACGCGTGCGTAGTTACTTTACCTAAATGCCGCTCTAGTGATACCAATGACGATAAAAGTTATCGAAGTCTAGCGGCTCGCCGAGTCGAATAATGGAATGCCCTCCATGAACACCACACCCCTTTTGTTGGCAACGCTTTAGCGCTTCATGGACGCGCATGCAGAGCGGATTAACGTCCGGGACAGTGGGCGGGGGAGTTTTAGCACGCGGCACGCGCTTTCATGGGGCGTGAATTCGTTTAAGCCAAAAGTCCGAGGAATTCGCGTGTTCAATGGGGACAACAATTTGGACACGCCGCGGCGAGTGAACATCTCGCATTGTCGTTGGTACCGGAAGAACGTTTACCAGATTAAATTTGGAACATTTTAAGCTTTATGAAAACAAACTACGATGCAGAAACTATAAGTGTGAGCTCCGTGCGTACTCTGCAAGAGTAGTTCACTGCATTTCCGTCCGAGGCAACGTGCTTCCGCATATAAGTTCGGCATGGCGCAGTCGTTTTCTTCCATCACCGCGACTCATCCCCCCGTGTTTAGTTTAATTCCAACTAAGGCGTGATCTCTTGAGTGCCTTTTGAAAACTTGTTGCGAAAAAAGTAAAACCCGAAGGCAAAACAAAATTACAGACGTTTTAAGTTTTTCGCTAATGCGAAATTAGTGCGCAGCTCTTGAGGTATGTTGATTTTGTGATGTACCGTGGGGGAGAATTTGAGAGAAATTTATATATGTATAAGATTTTTTTTTGTTTGCTTGTTTGTGGGTAGGCCAGGGAGGACGAGGAGGGTACGGTGGGAGCCCCATACTGCAGCGCGCCGGTGTTTGTTTCAACGTGAAACGTTTTGGGCTAGTTGCTCCGGATTTCGTAAAGCCGCATCTCGTGAAGTTGTGGTCTGTGACGTCACATGACGTTACAGTTTCCCCGCTAAATTTAGCTGGAAACTGGACGCACGTGACCTCAACGCCGATTCAGGAAAATGATGTCACATGACTTCATGTCACGTGGCTTATGCACAAAGTCGGTTTCCCCGCGACATTTAGCGGGAAACCTGACGCCACATGGCCGCAACACCAATTCATTTACCCGCTAAATTTAGCAAGGAAACTGAATTGGTGTTGAGGCCATATGTGACGTCGGTCTTGCCGTTAAATTTAGTGGGAAAACTGAATGCGCAGTGTTGCATTATGGGAGATCACGAACCTACCCGCTAATTCAGTTTCTTCTCTGTATTTAGCGGGGAATTGAACTGGTGCATAGGTCTGCGACGTCACATAACGCAACGAGCGCGGTTACGCCGACGGAAATGGCGACGCCGACGGCGACAGCGACGCCGTTAACGCGAAAACAAACACCTAAAAGCTGCGCTTAAAAGAAAAGAAAACACGTCAACTTACTTTTGAAACTTTCCTTGATCACCCTGTTGACATCCTATTATTTCTATTCATAGACTCGTTCATGTTCATATTTTTACAGCGGACCGCCACCTCCAGCTCCATCTGCGTATATATACCGGGTTTCTTTTTTTTTTATTCTTGCAGATTTGTTTATACAAACGCCATGAAAGCTACACTTATGCGGTTTGTGCGAGTGACTTATACTTAGGGTGTGTATTTTCCGGTTTTAACCGAAAAACACCGATAACCATCCGTCGGTGACGAAAATAGAAAAATGGTTAAAACCGAAAAACACCGGTGGTTGGATATTTTCGCCCTGGTTAAAACCGAAAAACACCGGTCGAAAAACACCGACCTAGCGAAACCCTTCCCCGCTAGAGATTCGTCAAACGTCTTATCTCGTGGATCCTGCATTCTTCCAGTGTCTATACATGGCTTGCACGTGGCGTCAGTCCGCCCTCCTTTTGGGGGTCAAAAGCGTCTAGCTAACGCAGTGGAAGCTAAGCTCTCACATAACTTTCCCTCATTGTGTCTCCCATGGCCCCCTTTTCGTGGAAAAATTAACGCAGTAGAGGGTACGCTCTCACGTGCCCTTTCCCCATTGTGTCTGGCCAAGTGATGTCGGTGCAAGCCATGTATTCAGAGGTTGCTCTGGTTCCTGGAAGACACTGCCAACATCCGTGTCGTACAGGGCTACTGACCTTTGAGAACTGAGATGCGTTCATTGTAATCTGTTTAGTTTCCATGGGCTTTTGGGGAAACGGAAAAAGGGTTTTGTTGGCGTGGGGTTTTTCGCTGTATCAAAAAGGACCGTTCTGTAAAAAATTTGCAGACGTGTTTGAGAAGGCGCGTCCGTCCCGCGTCTGCGGTTCCTCAGCGTGAGACGTTAAAGCTTGTTGATTCCTTCTCTGCCTACTATCAGATGATTCAAAGCAAGTGGTTTTGGACTGTTTCCCGAAACATCTGTGATGACTTAGCCCCAGTGTTATTTTGGAAACTTTATTTACCTGACTGGCCACTACTGTCCCAAGCCTCGCTGGGCATTCTGGGATTTCCTGTGTCCAGCGCAAATGTGGAGCGTGCGTTTTCAAAATTGCCGGTTGTGAACCGCAAGGAACGTGCTGCCATGACGGATGCAAGCCTCTCGAAGTATGCTTGCATCTACTATAATAACCAAGCGTGAGAAATAGATACTTCCTCGAGAATAAGTGTATGAAATATGTGAATAAAATTGGAACTCTCTTTCTGTGATCAATCGCATTTTCTTTCCACCGATAATCACCGATTTTCGCCACTTCGTGAGACGTTCCACCGAAATACACCGGTGTTTCGAAAATAAATAAACACCGAAAAACATCCGCCGATTTTCCCCACAAATAAACATGGAAAGTACACACCCTACTTATACTCCCAGGGGGACATTATGTGGGTGGCTAATCCTTGCGATAAGTCGGCTAATTAATTAAAATGCACTAATTAAATTTTAATAAGTGAAAATAGACTTATGGTTCCAATTAGAAACTTGCCGAGCGTTATCGAAAACCACTGAATCAGTCATTTTCAGAAAGACTTTCAGCGCGTGAGAAGCGGAGTAGTGCACTAAAGTTACCACTCGTGGAGCAGGTACAAGGCTAGCGGTTGCGGTAAGGCGCCTGCGTAATTTTTCCGTCTCTTATCTAGCCCCAGCCTTGTACCTGGTCCACGAGTGGTACATTCAGCGCACTACCGCGCTTCACACGCGCTCAAAGTCTTTCTAAAATTTACTGATTTAGGACGACGCTCAGCAAATTTTTAATTGGAACCACATGACTATTTTTAGTAATTAAAAAGTTAATTAACGAATTTTAAATAATTATCCGACTTATCACAAAGATTGGCCACCCCCATAATGTCCCCCTGGGCGTATGACTCACTCGCACAAACCGTATAAGTGTAGCTTTCATGGCGTTCTTATAAACAAATCTGCAAGAATAATAAAAAAAAAAAGAAAAAAACACCCGGTATATATTGGGTGTGTTTCTTTTTAAGATTTAAAGATTTGTTTAAACAAAAGCCGTGAAAGTTACACTTATGCGGTTTGTGCAGGTGAGTTATACGGCCAGGGGGACATTATGTAAGCGGATAATCTTTTTGACAAGTCGGCCTAATATTTAAATTTCGTTAATTAACTTTTTTATTAGTGAAAGTAGACATATGGTTCCAATTAGAACCTTACTGGGCGTCATCGAAAACCATTAAAGCAACTCTTTTTAGAACGACTTGAAGCTTGTGGGAAGCTTGGGCGGGCACCAAAGTTACCAGTCCTGTAGCAGGCGCCAAGCTAGCAGTGGCAAAAGGCGGATGATAATCTAATCATCCGTGTTTTGCCACTGCTACCAACATTTTTATTACCATCATGCCCAGCTTTAAAAAAAATAAAGATTACCAACTCGCTTATCAACCTTATTGCTAGCTTTGCGCCTGCTGCACGAGTGGTAACTTTGGTGCGTCCCCCAGTTTCGCACGAGCTTCAAGTCGTATTAAAAAGTTGATTTTGTGGTTTTCGATGACGGCTCAGAAAGTTTCTAATTGAAATCACGACTATTTTCACTAATTAAAAAGTTAATTAACGATTTTTAATTAATTAACTGATTTATCGCAAAGATTGGCCACCCACATAATGTCCCCTTGGCCGTATAGCTTACCTGCAAAAACCGTAAAAGTGCAAATTTCACGCCTCTTTTTAAAAGAAATTTGTAAAGCTTCAAAAAACACGCGGTATATATCTTACACAAATGCTGTTGTTTTGTTTATTTGTGTTGTACAGCGATATTTCGGCAGACAGTAATTTACGCACTGTCCGGTATTTTTGTTACACCTAATGTCTCCGAAACGTCCTTGTGCCTTCTGCCGGTCGTCTCTCCTAATTTCTGACAGCCATGAAACGATCCCCTCCTCAAATATCCTTTAAGGTCAACTTTGGGCTGTGACGTCCGTACAGTGATTTAGGACACCTTCGTTCATAATCCTTTTACGTTATTATTCCTGGCGCTGTCTCGGAAACGCAATTTTATTTTTATTTTTTTGAATACTGAGAGTCTTGATCTTCTTAATTTTTGTGAAATCTGCTTTTCGTCCTAGCTTCTTCTCCATGAACCGAAATTCCGAAGAAAAGCTCGGGGAATGTCGCTTTTGCACGTCATGGGTCTTTTTAAAGTAGACTCCTGACTTTTTCTTCTCTATTTTTGCTTTTTTAATGTGATGGCTGTCAATAGCAATTCGATTTATTATTTCTTTTTTATTTAGTGTCAAATACCTCAAAGATTTCGTACCTAGGGGCTCCTGTGACATTTTCGTCTCGACGAAAGGAAATCTTAGAAGTCACCTTGACACTAATACTCTTTTTCTGTAGGGATTTTGATTTTATTTTTCATTGACAAGGCGGAGACTTACAAGCCACCTTACTGAATAAATCACAAAGTTCTGGGAAAAAGGGGAAAAAAGCAGGCGATGTTTTTGATTCGGATGTTGATCATAAAAGGTTTTTTTTCAAATTTTTATGAAGGAAGCATTTTACGCTCAGGAGCCCACAAAAATGCACTGTCTACGTTTCGGCACGTTTATTTTCTTACTATATGGACTCGCAGAAGGGCTGTACATTGGCTTGAAAATCAATATAAACCTTTAAGAAATTCGGCGAATGTGCTATTCAAGCATACAGTGGACACTTTAGCAATATCCAACGTAGGCACTGGTGTTAGGTGAGTTGGAAAATTGCGGAGGGTTTGAGATCTTTATTTGACACACCAGTAGGTATTTAATTTTTTCTTTTACTTCCTAAATCTGGAATAATCAATGTACACAAAATGCAAGTGCTCAATAAATATTAAATACCCTATTTAAAAAGAATAATGAGAAAAGAACAATATGAGTGTAAATATAGATTTGTCAATTTTTGCGTGATTAAACATTCTTGTCTGATCGACCTCTACTTAAATACCGGTTTCTCGGATAAGTTAGCTCAGGTAATCTCCTGGAGCTGGTCAGCAGAATACGCCGTTCTGTGCTAGACCTTTCCTAACTTTCTCAGTACATGGGGGACATTCTGAGCAACACGTTATTATTTTCTGAAGGATCACTGAAGACCTGTTGGTAGGAGTGAAGCAGGGTTGGGCAGAAATACTCAAAAATGTATTTAGAAATACAAATACTGGGATACATTAAAATAGTAGCTGAAATACTGATACTAAAATATATCTCCAAAAATGTATCTTGATACGTATCGGAAATACATTTTGAATAGAGGCAAAAAGTCTTTGGAAATACAAATACAGGAATACATTTTAGGGAGGGCAGAAATAGAAATACAGAAATACTGATACTGCAATACAGTTTTCAAATTTGTTTGAGACGCCAACTGAGATTAAGCTTGAAGCTTGAAATCGGAGCTTTTAATCCCAAAATTTCTTTCCCGTGGGCTTGGCACTTTGCCTTGAAGGTAGTGGTTTTGGACGACGAGGAGTCTCCAATGGGCTAAAAAAAACGTCCCATCAAGGACTGACCGTGGTCCCTTCCCTGACATCCTGTCTGTCTGACGAGGTATGCAAAAAGACTTCAACCTCTAAATAAATTTTATGTCACCCTAAAGTCCCATCAAAACGTCACCACCCCCTGTCCGATAACGACGCCCCTGTCAACATTGATCACGTGACTTCAAGGTGGAATGAACTGGTATTCTTTGATCGGTAGGTGGGGCCTTGAACATGAAACATTATCACGCTGCTGTAAACCACCACCGGGCTCATGCTGCAACGGACTGCGACTCAGCTTTGCCGGCTGGGTGTACTGTGTATGCTAAGGCAAGAGAGACGGTTAGCAGCGGGCATTGGATGCGAGGAAACAATGACTCAAGAAATCCCTACCTAAGGACCTGCGGCAGAAGATGCTCTGACTCCACTCCTGGCACCTCACCTGGTTCGAATCCCCGACTACGCAACACTTCTCAGGAAAGAGAAGAGGACGCATAGGAGAAATAGTTTGGAGAATCAGAAGGAACCTTGGTCAGCATAGTAACAATGCCCCAGCATCTTTTTGACCTATAATGCCCTCAGAAGTAAAAATAAAATAAAGCACTTGGACTTGTATCTTTTTTTTTTTTGGGGGGAGGGGGGAGTATTTTTGAAGAAGTGTAATGAAATACATTTCATCCTGATTGTAACGCGATACAAAGAAACATTCCAAATGTATTTCAGTACAGGAATACAGATACCGGTAAAAAAAATGTATCGCGATACAGAAATACAGATACGAAATGTATTTCTGAAATACTATCGCGATACATTTGTATCGCGATACTGTTCAAGCCTGGAGTGAAGTTTATTGAGAACATTCGAAAACTACAACTTCCTAAATTTCAAGTAGAGCCCCAACAAACTTTTTTAAATAAGTAATCTCTTTGACATACATAAAGGACAAATGCATTGAGAAAAAAAAAACAATAACGACCGAACTATACATAATACAAACCCATAATTCAACTCCAGGATTGAAGTTTATGATTGGTTAGTACGGTAGTCGGTTGTTCCCCTCTTATTTGTTCGTTGTTGTGCCTTTTTATTTTTTCGCTATTGTGCCACTTATTGCTGATGTTATTGGAAAGTTAAATGTTGTTGACAGATTTTGTTTGAATTCAGCCCAGCCACTATGTTTCGGATAAACGCAATATGTTCTTCACGGGAAAGTCGTCGTATCGCTCCCACCTGCCATAAGCGAAGAAACGCTTAAACACTCGCAAACGTAGCCCGTGATTGAGCAACAAACAATTAATGACCAAAGCTACATTTATAAACATAAATAAAATACAAACCAAATTAAGACAAAAATGCTTCGTGACCATTATGTTAAGAGCGTGGTTGGGCTGCCCTAAAATTCTGTAATTAATCAACAAACCCGCCCCCCCCAAATTAAAAAAAAAATGAGGAGGAGGAGAAAAGGGCGCAAGGAAAACAAAATACGTATTTATAAGCGGTTTCAAATTAATCAGTCGTTCTTCGCTTGAATTTATGAAATAATGACCCGCGCTCTCATACTGCTCTCCGGTGACATTCACCGCAACCCTGATCTTTTCCATGTCCAGTGTTACAACACAAGAAGCCTCGGATGTTACAAAAACGGTTTCCTAAAAACTCTCTAAGAGGGAGTTTTAGCGAACCGTTTTTGCATATCCGATACGGTGCGATGAGGCCCTCCGGTACGAACTGCGCATGTGCGAGTCTTCTGCGGTAGCGCATGCGCAGTTGGCACCGGAGGGCCCACCGTATACCGTATCGGGTGTGCAAAAACGGTTTGCTAAAACTCTCAAGTCCTACCGCAGCCAAAACTACGATTCGATGAAGCCAATCGAGCAGCGTCGAAAGCGTATTGTCGCGGCGCACGTCGTATTTGTGCATCTGCTATCGTCGGCTAAACCAAACGCGCGCAGTAAATCCGGCGTGAGGCTGCGTTTTTTTTGTGCGTGATTGGTTTAGCCGGCGATCAGAAACACACAAAGACAACGAGCGCCATGACGATTCACTGTCAGCGTTGCCTGGTTGGATCTACGAAATCGCAGTGTTGGTTGCGGTTGACCTTAGTGAGAATTGCAGTACAGACTCCGTCGAAGCTCGTACATAAACATACATTCAAAGCAGCTTTTTCTTTTTCGTATGTCGAGACCGGTTATGACGAAGTCGGTTATAACGAAATAGCGGCTACAGTGAAGCAATCACGAGTTCCCATTGCCAACTGCACTTCGTTAACCGAAGTCGGTTATAACGAAATTGCGGATATAGCGAAGTGATAACCGTGAGCAGTATCGTAGCCCCAGCTGCGGTCGGACTCATTAGTTAGTTTTAGTATTGTGCGTACCGGAGCGAACGCAAGCACTTGTTCACGTTGCGTGTTCCACACTGTGCGTGCACGGGAGCGCCCACACTGCGTCTTGCGTTGGCGCCGGAAGACGGCGCCCAGCGTAGACTACGCGACGCTAATGGAAACGCACAGCGCTTGCGTTTGCTCTTAGTCGAAACACTAAAACTATCTAAGATAAAACGGAGTACACGCAAATCGAGCTACTAAATAAAGTGGCAGGCGCTGGGATTCGTCAAGGCGCGGATATTAGCGATAGTCTGACACTCAAAGCGACTTACTTAACATAGAAAGCCGCGGGTCTGTTCTGCTAGTTCGGAATCGCCGGTCAGTGGAAAACGACGTGGCCTGGAACTGTCTTCAGTTCTACGACTATAATCGAGGACAGAAAGCGCGACAAGGCAGATCATCTCAATGTCGGCGCACGTCATCTCTCAGAGTAGGTAGGAGACTAGCACACGCCGTCGCTCAGAGCAGAATAGGAGACTTCGAATAACCGAGAAGTCCCGCAAACCCTTGCACAGCGGCCCGAGCTGACCGGCAGACGCAAACGAAACGAGCATCGGTTTGCAACCGAGATTTTCAGAATCTACATGATAGTGCGGCCGTTTCCCAAATTGCCATAATTTGGGCGCCCAGACTGGCTCGCGTTCCGAAAGAACGCGGTTGCATCACGATCGCCTCGTTAGAGACACGACCACGATTCATTGCGGACGCGGAGCAACTGCGGCCATCTCGCCACGGAAGAAGCATCGTCAGACGGCGAGCAAATACCAGGAAGCCCACTCATCTCCGCTCCGCTTTACGGGCCGCCATTATCCTCGGAGCAGGGATCCGACTGTTGGTGTTTAAAAACGACCAGAGTAATTTTTTTGTCTCTTTATAGACCAACACTCGGCTCTGACGTCACACCAATGTAGTGGCGCTGCAGTCGGCACGGCACATGCGCAGATGCTTCATTTACGCGAATTTGTTTTCAGCGCACGCGCACTGTCCTCACCCGGTGTTGGTAAACGCCGGCTGGTCTGTAAATCACACCTTGGTGTTTACTTCGTCTCACCGTAACTTCGTAAGCGGCGAAGGCTACGATCCCAGCGAGCCAATTAGAGCGTCGAAGGGCGACACGTGACTAATCTCCATCTCACTGGTTGCACGGAGTGCTGTCGTGGCCACGGGCTGGAGTGAGAGGAAAGCCGCTTTTGTACACATTTTTAGTGACGGGGTAATCAGCGACTGAGACAAAAGCGCCATCTGAGACAGATAAACGAGGGTCCGGATAAGAGCGGAATTCCTCCTCACACTCTTGTCGAAGTTCTTGCCTCTTTACCTTTGCTAATGGCTGTCACGTGCTTCGCCTCCGTCCTTTTGATTGGTTCGAAGGGGCCGTAGCGTTCGCTCTTTGCCGAGTTACGGTCAAGCGAAGTATAGTTACCGTTATTCTCGAACTATAGTCCGTGGATTGTACATGTCTAAAAGTAGAAATTTTACGCAGTGCGGTGTACCTACAGCTGCCGACTGTGCAATGATTTATTTTGCAAGATCGAGATGGTTTATGATAACGAGACTTGGCGAATTTTGTGAATGGCGGATTACGTTAATAATGTCTGCGAATGATACAAGCCTCTTTGTGCGCTAATAAGGCCGAACTTTCCAATGGCGTGTCATTTAGGAAGAGTGTTTTACGTGAAGTATATGCACTAGGTGTAGGCTATGCACCGGCTGCGGACTGTCTAAAAAACAAACGATTGTGTTTTCGGTCTAACTTTGCCTCTGCGGAGTACAGGCTGCGGCCGTAAGGACCAACACATTCGGCACGCCTTGAAAAATTTGAATTTCAAACGGACATACCTAAAATTGGGCATGCGAACGTAGTTTTCCAAGACGTTTTATGTATCGACATCATTTACGGCAAATCCCCGAGACTGGGCAAAAGACGACGGACAACAACACAGCACACAAAATCTTTGTTCTGTTGTCCGTCGTTTTTTCCCAAGTCTCGGGGATTTCTATTAAATTATGTTAAACCTTCACCTGCTCGTTTGCGCCCTAACATTTATCCATAATTTTTTTTTCAAAGCTAAAGTCAGAGGTGGTAAAGTTCTAAAAATTGAGCAAAAACTGCGGCTATGCATTACTAATGGTCTATACCGGGTATTCGTCGTCTGCACACTGGTTGGTGAGCTTGCTTCCAGGTGGTCATTGTTCATATATTTTTATAAAAATATTAACTATCTCGATTATCTTGGTCATCATCAGCCTCTAATATATATATATATATATATATATATATATATATTTTATCGTTTTTGCATTCGGCAGGTTACTTGGGAGCGAGCGCATAAACCAATGTGACAGACGACAAACAGGCTAGTTTGAGACGTAGGGCCTCTGATTTTGCTTAATTTTAAATATTTCACTGTCTCATCATTTAGCTTTGAAAATGGCATAAACGTCGGGCGAAACTACGGTCGCACGCCCAATTTCAGGTATGTAAATATGGAATTCGAATTTCGCAAGACGTGCCAAATATGTTAGTCCTAACGGTCGCACCCTCTACACACCGAGTTCGAAGAATACGGTAACCAGACCATGAAATATAAAATTTCGCTTTCATAAAACATAAATCACGTTTCTCTATTCAAATCGACTACTTTCTTCTTTTTTTTCCACTGAACAGAGGGTCACGCAAATTGAATGTATTCAGCACAAACAAAACTCTTCTTTGGTGATGAATAATGCGTTCAGAAGGCCGCACAAAGAACCTGCTCAGAAAAATCGAAAAATGAAATATGTCCGAGGGAAATACGTCTGGCATATTTGAACGAACATTGCAAGCAAAAGTCGCAAGAACACCGTTAGGACGTAACTTTATGACGTACATAAGAATCATTCGTCATCGGCCGCTGTCTTTTGCTTCATGGTATCTTCAAACATTTACGCGAAAGAACACACCCTTAGAACGACGGCACATTGCGTGACACAGTTGGCGTGAATACCACCTTTTTTTCTTCTCCACCTTTTCCATCAAAAATACGACTTAACACGTACAAAACTTTTACTAAGTTCGTGTTCAATATCAGCCTGTTCTACCAGGCACGTATTTTTGACGACAGCTTTTCAGTTTTGAAAGAAAAATGGGGTAAAAAAACATCGACACCATTTTCGCTCTAACTGTTTTCGGCCTCTATACATCACCTTTTCTAATAACGTGAGCTGCGTTTCTTAATTCAGTATGTACATTGTATTGACGCATTTTTAAGATAATAACTGCATGATAAGTAGTCTATCTGTAAAGCTTCTTCATATATGCCAATAGAGCGATCTCACCCAGCAAACTGCGCAGGCGCGCGCATTCCGGAAGCAGTGCCGCTGCCATGCTACTTGTAATCTTCGCTTTCCGGCTTCCCGCCTGCATAAATGTGCGGTGCGCGCACATCGCGGTAATCATCGTTTGAGATGCACCAATATCAGCTTGGATTTTCCTGTCATATGTGTACTTCCTAAGATTGCGTTGTTTGTGATGCCTTATTTCTCAGCAAGCGCAGAAAAGCAGTTGCAGACGTCTTATCGCTTTAGAATCGCTTCGATGTCTGCTGCCAGGTCGAGTCGTTCACGCGGTGGTCCCACTGCGACCGCTGTAAACACAACGACGCCACAACTTGAGCACTTCGGCTGCTCGGACATCTTAATGAGCTTGGAAACAAGTGAGCATCTAGTTCAATGACAAAGAACACGAGCATTCGAAGGACCATCGGTTCGGTGTAGCACCGCGGAACAGCATCGAGTGTGTAGGTGGGAAACGGAGCTTAATTGTGATCCGGCTTTGAAAAAATAAAAAATGCTTTCGTGGTTTTATTTCACGCGATGCATATCGGAAATCACTGTTTTTTTTGTCGTTGCGATTGTCTCGAAGTTTTGAAGCACAGTTATGGTTGAAACATGTCGTCGCAATAACAGTTATAAGCCTTAAAATGCATAGAGCCAAAACGGTACTGAAAACGGCCGCAGCATAGCAGGCCGGAGGTCCCGAATGAGATATACCGCTACGGAGCGAGTGCTCAGGGAGATTCCAACCTACGGAGCACTTCATCACGCCCTACAATGGATCGTGCCCTGTAATCTCACGCTCCGTAGCTGACGTGCAATGGGTGGATATAAATTATAAAGCAAATGGCGAAGCAAATCGAAAAACGCACATTTTCTTGCCGCTCTGTCCGGCTCAGTTTACCTTTCTTTGTCACTCTTTTCGGAGGCTGTTTCCGTTCGAGAAGACATAAAATCCGCTGCCGTTTCTTCTGGTACTGTTATTGTGGCTCCCTGCTACACAATAGGTGAGGCCACCCATTCAAAACCGGGAGAAAACACCCTATTAAAAGACTCGTGCTAACCCGAAAGTTTGCAAATGGAGGGCATACAACGCACAGTGTTGCGGTCAGAACACTGGGGAGTACTACAGGTACCAGAATGCACCGCGGCAGCTGTGGCGTCGCGCAACTTCTTATGAGATCGGTCTGTTGTGCTCGACAAAGCGGAAAAAAGTAAGCAACAGGAATAAGTAGCTTGCTGTGTTTTAACAATACCAAGGCAGAATTACCATACAAATGTAAATAATGCGAATGTTGGCCTGCATATTTTCTGCACTTTATGAAACATACTTCAGGCAACTATCATGACCTTTCAACGTCATTATCCCGCAGCGCGCGAATGTGTTTCTCAGCAGCGGTACAGAGCCACACTTCAGCTGCCCGGTACCACAGAGACAGACGCTTCCATCATCCCGACCGGTACGAACACGCATCCTCGTTTTGATTCCGTTTTATGTGCATATAGCTTAATCGTATAAAATGCCTACATAAAATCGGGCTTAGAACCATGTCAAATTAATGACCATACCCTTTTGGGGAGAAAGTTCACAACCAGAAATAAGTTAAAAGGTAACCTCAGCCTGCGGCAACTGCCTTGGCTACTCCAAAGCGTACGTTCTCATAACCCCAGTAACGTAAATTTCGTGCTTTAAAGATACCAAGCATTGAACACATCCGTACAGCTGGCGTAAGAACGCATGGCTCTCGGGATGTTTTTCTTCCCTTCAAACTGGTTAGCCTCAAAGTAACCGAAGCATGACCGACAACAACAAGAGGTTTCCGGGAGCACAAGCGTCGTGCCTGCGGATATGTGGGCAGCCGGGGCTTCTCTCTGGCCACTCTACCGCGCAGACTCTGCGGCGTTGGCGAAGACGTCGTGCCGCGAGTGCGTCTATTTCCGGATCTACGGGGAAGAGCGGGCGCTCCCGTCGCTCGACCCCCGGTGCGAATACCGGTGGGTGGCGTGTCATGAACACACCGACCTCCCCCCCACCCCCCTCTCCCCCAAGGTGTACGCGCCTCGAGTGCAGGTGTCGTAACACAATCATAGTTCCATGGACGCTTGGGAGGGAAGGGCGGCTCTGTCAATGAGAATGCTACCGTCGCATCGCGTAGCGTTTTATTTTTGTTTCTTCTCTTCAAGTGTCTCGAAGAAAGTATTTGTCTTCCCGTAATAGCAAGGGGCATGCATCCGTGCAGTCCGCGCAGGGAATTCCTCGGCACTTTATCATCCGTCCACCCCAAAAGGTTTCGCCATATCAGAAAAAAAGAAAAGAAAGGGTAACATGGAAGAAAGAAAGGACTGCAAATAGTGAACGTCAATGTCCATAGAACTAAAAAAGAATGGCAGAGTACGCCTCGATTGAAACATTGGGTCTGTGAGATTTGGGACATGGTTGGAAGTCTTTGTATAATTGTATTTTCCTTGATCACGTTAAATATAAAGTAATACTTTGTTTATTTTAGGGGCGTTTTAGTGTTATTATAGTGTCTGGAACGGGTCACCGACTTGTGTGTTTAGCGTCGTATTTTGCCCATGTATCGAAAGTTGTCCAACAGTGGCAACAAATGACATCAGAATGAGCTGAATGTCATGCTGTCGGATGCCGCGATCCTGGCGGTTGGTCGTAGAACTGCTGGCGAAAAGCACGAGCGAACGTGAGTGTCGCTGTCGACACAGCGTCCCAACTCCTGGCTGCCGCAGCTTCCGGGAACTGACACGCTGAAGAGCGACCTGCAGCAGAGCAGGCGTCTGCCACATCCACCACCGCTGCTGTCACGCCGCCAGGATCGCGACCGGCGACAGAATGACACGTTCATGACGTCATCGGGCAGAAATCGAGGGACCACTTTTTTGGGCGCGGTAAATACACCAGTCGGAGACACGTTCCTGGAACCATAGTGCTTTTAAGAGCTAAAAATATTGCTTCCGCTGTGAGACAGCAGCATCTTTAGGAATGTAGTTTAAAAATATGAGATGGCATCGTGACGCTCTTTAGCGTAGAAACTCAGAAAGAACAGTTGGAAGTTGACACACCGATGAGCTACTCATGGTTGTTATCTGATTCGAGGTTTTCGTATCAGACATTACTTCCTATCTTTTTAATGATGAAGCAAAATATACGTCACTGAGTTGTTTTAGTTTAAATTTTAGAGCCTGCCAAAGTTTTCTAGAACTCTGATCGAGATCATGCGATTGTTTTGAGTGCACCGCGTACCGTTAATTTCTCATTAAAGTGCCGCGTTGCCTTGGGAGTCGTGGGCTCGCTAGGATTGCGGCAATTTGCGCGATTTATCTCGTGCTAGGAAGAGGCCTTATCCACCAATCTCAGGAGATTTCCCTCGCGTATACAACCCACTTCTGCGCGATAAATTTTGCCACAGCATGGCTATAGCTGCGAACTCCTATATAATTTTTTTTTGTGCCCAAAAGTACGTTCGTTTAAAACGAAAGTTTTTAGATATAATTATGTTCACGCCAACCTTCAAAGATCGGCTTCGCGAAGATAAAAACAAAAAGTCTAGTTATATTTTGTTTCACCTTATGTTTAAGCGCTGAAGACTACGAGGCAATGAGACCCCAGGTATTACTGTTATTCAAGCTCAAATTTGGTTTTTATCTGGGCGTTTATGGCCTTAAAACTCCCGAAGAAGCCAAGGTGGAGGCAAATTTGACCTTCTGGCTAGAGTCTGGGTTCCTTGGCCCTACGTCGCAATAGAAGTGTCCAAGTTAGGCTTCACCAGCTCGTAGTTCGGCCGTCATCTGGCAACTTCAGGCCTAGGCCGCCAAACAAGTGCCAGATTGAGGATTCACCTCTGGTTGTTCGGTCTATATACGTCATCTTTGACTCAAATCTGGCCCTTGGGCAATCATGTGGCGAGCAAGAAAAAAAGGCACAGAGACGACGTATAAAGGTACTCTAGCACCAACTAATGTCTTGGAGCAATAGCGCTCTAGGGCCGAGTTGGGCCCCCAGGATTGGCGAGCTTGTGCCAAGTTGGGCCCTTCTCTGCCGTGCTGCTTGAAGTGCCAGTCAAGCTGCACCAAGAGCTTAACGTCACGGCATATTTCGTGTTTCTGCGTCTTAATTACGTCCGAACAATCCAATCGAGCGCGAAGAAAGCATCGTGACAATGCGTTTTTTGTGTCTGCCTTTATATTTGTGCAGCGAATAGCATCTGGCCACGCTCGGAGTTAAGATGAAACAGAGTATAAAATATAACCATTGTAATAAAGGGCGCGTTTCATCGATTTATCAATAACAGAAGACAATTCACGTCTACCAAGGTTCTGTGCAGACACTTAAGGTGTCCGATAAGGCTTACTTGGTCGGAGCTCTTACACCGATGACAATGACGGTGGCGGTCCGTAATTCACCCAGACGTTGGCCAAGATCGCTTTCGATTGAGTTCTCTTGCGGTCATTGTTATTGCATCAACTTATGCGAATGCTATCCAACGTAAAGGGTTCTCAAGGGTTTTTTTAAATATCAGATATCCCAATGTCACATTACGTTTCTTTTCTAAAACCAGAATAATAGAGCACCGTTTTTATTGTTTTTGTTTTGTTTTGTTTGCTTGACCATTTATTTGTATTTATTTTCAATGCGTGCGGAGTAAGAATTATATTGTGATTCTAGAAGGATTTGATAAAACTGCGTCTTTTCAAATGAATCTTACTTCACAACCGCATAAGGTGTTTGGTTTCAACAAGGAAACAAAAATATAACAACACAAATCAGGCCACACGAAGAAAAAAAAAGAGAGAAGTTGTGGAAACAAGAGGATGCAAGTGAAAGTAATGAAATTAGAATACAAGAAAAGGAGGTTGTGCAAGCGCCTTCGAATATTCCCATACACAAGCGGACTGTATCTCTCGAACCTGATAATAGCTGTTCATTAAGTTCGCGGAATTGGCAAAATTAAAAAAAAAAGGTTCGGTCAGAAAGAAAGAACGTACCGCTTTGATGGAGAACCGCGAACTCTTAGCGTGACTGCAGCTCCAAGGTGCCAAGACTAAGAAAAAATGTATCGCCTCACACGTAATTTTGCTGATTGCCCTTAGCACCTGCATCGATAATGAAAATGAAAATAATAATGGAATTTTTTTGTTAATAACGAAAGTTAATTTCAAAGACTAAGACACAGAAAAGTACCGAATCACATTGACTGACGTTTATTTTATTCCCCTGAAGACAACAAATTGCTCAGTCTCAATACTCAACAAGAGTGTCTTTTTTTACTAAAGGGACTGTCCTGTTTTAACCCGCATGCAAATAAAAGATGCTCGGGAACTTTGAAGTCTTACGAAACTAGACTGTGCGCGCAAAGAATTTAAGGGCGGGAGCCATTTTACTAAGAACTTCTCACAATGGGGGTGTCTCACGTTTCTCGTTCGCGTAATAGGAGAATCTTTCCCCACATTACGCTTCCCCACCACCTCAAAGAAAATAAAAAAAAAAGCAAGAACAAGTTTTAAACTGAACTTGACTACGCGAGAAAGCCGAGCCATTGTTGCGTCCCTCGGTTAAGAACGGGTACATCTTGAAAATTGGGTACGACTTTTGAGGGCTAAACTTCACACTCGAGAGCTGCCGCCATTTTAGGTAGACTGCACGAAACTATTAGCGCGAATACGACTTCGGCGCTTTTTCGCATTTTTTTTTCTCGAAAATGCACTGGCTGGCATCTAGTTGAAGACTTTCAACAACTAAAGTAGCTTTGACCACGATTCCTTCACTACTAAGAGGAAAACAAAGAAAGCTGGCGATGCCTTTTTCTTGCGTTAACAGTATCGCGGTATATACGTGAAGCACCATAGTCAAATAATATACCATCAGAGCACCCTAAGAAAAGAAAATAAAGGTGTGGCCGCATTACGTCAACACGAGCCGCTGGCCAACGAGGATCTCGCGATAGTTCCTAACAGTGAATTCGTCACTTGACAATGTAAACAATAAGATTATCTTGAGGATTTTAACAAAAAATTGGAGCAGAAAGCGATGTTGTCTGTCCCTGTTACTTTTTCTACCACTATAAAATATTATTCCTCCTTCTGCCACTGGCGTCATCATAAACTTTTACCAGCTCGCCTCCGCACCGACTGTAATTAATTCAGATTATGTTTGAACGCATACCGAAGGGTTGTGAAAAGTTAAACACAAATATTTAAAAAAATATGTAGTGTGGGAGGCACTTGATAAAAATATAAGCGGCCGCCCACCCCACATTGTAAGCAGAAACATATACATACAAAATCCACAACTTTGACGCATAGAAAATAAGTAGAGCTCACCTGATGTGGTAAACAAAACGCACACGAGTGCTAGACTCTCTCGTAAGCCCTCGCCGTGTTTGGCGCCGAGCCTTGCGCGGTGTTCCTCCCGGGGTATCCGTCGGGGCAGATGTATCCGCTCCCCCGGGTAAACGTTCAGCGGCTTGTCAACTGCGTCGTTCCAGTCGCCCCGAAAAGTTTGACCCCGCACGCTGACGACATCGCCGGCGTCACTCAGCAGCAGAGGAAGCGGCAGCGCACAGTTCAGGCACATGACACGCCGGCAAAAATTCCCAACAAGCCGGGACGCTCGCTGGTTATCCAACTCGGGAAAAGTCTGTCTTCCACCGTCGATGACTCCATAGCTTCCTTGACGAAAACAATGTTTACAAAGAAAAGTTTTTTTGTTTTTGTTTGTTTATTGTTTTGGGAGTTTTGAGCCAACTGCGCTCGGCAAGGACCACCGCTCTGCTTTGGCCGCTGACGAGCCACTGAGTCGGATTCGAAACTGCCGGCCTGCCGACGCGGCGCGCGGTTCCAAGAGTGAAAGAGTGCAAGGATGAAAGTAGGTAAGGCGAGAGAGGAGAGGTCGATCTCTTTTTTTTTTCCCCTTTCTCCTGTTCGGGCACCACTCGGGAGGTGCTGCCACCTATGGAGCCGGCCGTGCGAGCCGCTTGCATCTCGGAAAAAAACGTGATAAGGAGAACAAAGATGCGCCGAGTCTTCGTTCTTTGAACGTTATCTACGCACTTGTCGACCGCTTAAAAAATAGATGCGGGCTCTTCGTCTACATGGAGGAGGAGTTCAGTTTCTCTAAAAGAGGCGTTTAAAATTTAGAAGTGCACTCTACACGAGAATATTGATCACACTTGCAGCGTTTGGCATAGAATATTTATTATATATATACCTATTATGATCCCTCAGGGGACTTAAGCTATGTCCAGCATTGAACTACGAAATATTTAGAAAGAAAGACAGAGAGAGAAGAGAGAGAGAGAGAGAGAGGTAAAATACAAGAGAACGAGTTAAGGGAATAAGTATGAACAATAGGTATATCTCTTGAATTGGAGCAGATTATATCCTTTGAGATAATCAGCTTGGTGGATACCGTTGCTACTGCTCTCTTTATTGGGCTTGGCGTACATTAGATTGACGAACAACCGTGACATGTATTCCGTCCCGGATTATTTTCTCTTGGTCTTCCAGCTTTCGTTGGCGGCTGGGTGTAAAATTAAAAAAAAAAGCAAGTTGACTAAAATCGTGATTGAAATCAGACTGGTTTTAATAAAGTGATTTCAATCAAACCTTTTCGTAGAAAAAAGAAACCACCAAAAGTATTTATATTTACTGCATGTCTATCTTTTGATGTTCTTTATGTGCATTTGTTTTGTATTTAATTAAAAAAATCACCAAGCAGGAAAGATTTATGTAACGTTGAACAGGAGCACAAAACAGTGGCCTTCTGAGCAAATCAAGACGTCGGGCTTTCTTTCTACAATTAATATCGTTCTTCATTTACGTAACGCCCTATGGCAAGTAAATAACATCACAATAGAAACTTACACTATAAAAACCATGTGCTATTGCAAAAAAATGAAAACACAAAAGAAGAAGCAAATAAAGCTTTTACACTAACCTAAAAATATTAAGCTATTTTTTGTAGCATGGGTGGGGTTTATTCAATTAAAAGTACTTAATTAAAGTGTACTTTAAATTAGCAGTATTTGATGTTTTTTTCTTCTCCATTGTTTTCAGTAATCGGAGGGATGATCAATGAATCTCTTATGTTTAAAATAACTATTTTATGGCTACAATAACCTAAATCAAATACATCTAAGTTAATGAAAATAAATCCGATTTAAACCAAATAAATAGGATTTATTTTATTAAAATAAAATCATGATCCGTTTCCACTCTGTCTCGTAAGCAATTCCACGAGAGCAACCTACGCTGCTACTATTTGTTTCACCTTGCGAAGGACAGTAGTAGGATACTGTAAACCACCGACGCCATTCAAATAGCGGGAGTGTGTCACGTGACATCCGTGATGTTATTTACAACATCACTTGGCAGGTAGTCATGTGATGCGTTCGCAACGCTGGATCGGCTGAGACGGCTGGTAGCGTCCGCAGCGGGCCATCATGGAGAGAAACGGGTCTAGCTACCAGTTTCTATCTACACCAGACTTGTACACGTTACTGAAAAAAGTAACCGATTACAATTACAATTACTTCACTCTAAAAAGTAACCGATTACAATTACAATTACTGCTACACACGTTGGTAAAAAAAAAATGAAGAATTATCTCCACACGCTGTATTTGGAGTCGGTTGCCATCTCCTAGGGCCAAACTTGACGCTCCTTCTCGGCAATGCTTGTTCGTCCACTTTTTCACGTTTTTTCCTTGACCTACACTTTTCGCTGTACATTTCATGTATTTCGTCATGCACTTTTTGTTTCCATTCATTTGACTGAAAAAACAAAAACGCACATCTCCGCGCTGTATGTCTCGCATACACGCTTCAAATGCGCCCACCGTATTCAACTGACTGCGGTTGAGAAACAGTGCGCTTACAAAAATATTTATCCACTGTCTATAGATATTTTACAGTAAATAGTGTATAGAGGCTACAGATATTCTTAGGGAAAACTTATCCACCTTTCTCTCCAATGTTTATAGATTCTTGGCCGCTTTCTCATAAGCTTTCTGGAGAAATTAGTCTATAGAGTGACGGCTTGAAGCTGAGCTAGTTGGTTCATGCTTGTTAAAATGCCAGCTGAATGTTTGAAGGAAACAGACACCGAGACGAACGAAAAGGCAGACATACCGCTGGACTAGCAACTATTTTAATGAAATCGTCTTTCTCTTTGGTCCACATTATAAGTTAAAGGGAGTCTTTCTCTTTTTATCTGTATCTGAACCTTCGTGTTCCTTTTTCTATATATCTTACCATTCGTCCTCCTTTTCTTTCATGTGCCGGCCAAATGTGCGCGTATGTCTACCAACTCTTTGTGGTGCAGCGCGATTTTAAAAATATGGGTTGTGTGTATGTTTATAGAGCCTAGCACTTGATCTGCCTCAACGGGCGACGAGTCTCCCAGCTGTAGATGATAAATTTAGCCAGTGCAGTACAACCAGGCCGGCGCAGCCGTAGCCTTGGCTATTGTAACGCGCTCCGGGCGCCCGAGCGA
Organism: Ixodes ricinus; assembly: GCA_037355805.1. Lineage (NCBI taxonomy): Eukaryota > Metazoa > Arthropoda > Arachnida > Ixodida > Ixodidae > Ixodes > Ixodes ricinus. The sequence continues at coordinate 22,499 of JAZHYW010059083.1, read as the reverse complement.
GCGAAGAAGCGAAAAAAGAGCGACCGATGAGCGAAAAAAAGAAGAGAAAAGTAGGGTGACGTCACGGCGACGTCAAATATTTTGATCACCCACTCCGGCAACTAGGACGGGTACAGCCGTTAACATCCATGTTCCCTCGGGGCACTCTCGCTGCGCTCAAGCGTAGGGTTCTTGTTTCCGCCGCCTCAAAACATGGCGTTACAATCGCCGCCTCCACTGCTGCCGGGTCGCCCCTACTTGCCCCTAGATGGCGCAAGTTGTCCAGTCGCGTCCTAGACGGCCCGTTCCCCGCCGCGCGCTTCGCACCTCGCTCGTAGCGCCTGAGAGGGCGCTACGAGCAAAGTGGCTTCGATTAGCCGATTTTTCTATATGCGGAAGTGCAGAAATACTTGCTGTTTGAAGGAGCGGCTAGGCTCTTTAGATCGACCTAAAAATTCGGTTTCTTAACCTATCGCTATACCACTTTGTGCAGCGTTGCCCACAGATGGTGCATTTCTTTCGTAAAAATTTGCAAAGAGCAACGTTTACTGAGGAAAAAGTAAAGAAAGAAAAGGCTTAGCTTCTATGGAAATGCGGCGAAGCCAAAGGTCTTCAAACAATACGGCGCCGTTTTGCGCGGGAGACAAGAGATGGCGCAAGCGGACGCGATGCCAACTGCGCCAACGAACGAGCATACGGCGCCAGAGCCGGCGCAACCGAATCGCGGTCGATTTAAAGCGCCTAGCCGCTCCTTGAAACACCAGTAGAACTCCCGTGGCCACACTCGTCCTCTCTAGTACACTCTAGTGCAGCGGTGTATCTGCCTTTTTGTTGGTCTCTGTGTGCGTCTCCTTAAAACGTTCTGCTGGACAGAAGATTACAGTTGTCGTCCTTTTCTTTGCAATTTATTTACTTCATTCTATCGCGTAGAATCAAGTAGAAAAAACGCTGACTGGTGAAGAAAAATTGTTGAGGTATCTTAAATTGCAGCTGCGATTATCCTGTTTGAAAGTCACATCAAAAGACGTAGCAGGTTGTTTTTATTTGGTTAAGTGCATGCACAAAGTAGGACATCGTAAAATATAGGCCAGAATTTGTATACCGAATTTAGACCGGCTCCAAGGTATTTCCTTCTTTTTCTTTTTCATTGAGCACAGCTGTTTAAAAAAACAGAAGGTAACCATACATGTTACTCCGAAGGTTTTGTAACCTTGATTGGAATAAAAAGGTTCACAAATATTCATGGTAGTAAGAACCCGAAACTCAGGAACCCAGAAGGCGACGAACACAACACAACGTCTCAAACACAGCTGAAGGTTTATTTGTCAGACACTCGTTTAAATATTATATATTTAAATGAGTTTTACAAATATTATTTCATTATTATTGCGCCCACGTGTTTATTTCAAACAAAAAAAGCTGCTGGCAAGACACCGGTGTTTTATTTATAACTTTCTAATCTTAATAAAGTGTGACAAACAGTCATGTATTTGCCATTAGAAGTAGCTTGAAACTTCATCGAAAGAATATTCGCAGAGGACAATGTCAGACACAAAATATTAATAGTCGGCGTGGAAGTTCAACTGCATTATACAAGCAGATTAGGATCAAGGATGCACCGCACAAAAGTATGCGCCGGTTAACGGCGTCAAACAGTGTGTCACAACCGTAGCAGCAAGCTTTGTTCCAATCGGCAGAAGTCCGGTTCAGGGGTCCTGAGGCGCAGTAAAACTTATAAAATAAGTTAATACCGCGTCATTCTCCCCTCACTCGCGACCACGGCTCTCATCCTCTCTGGTAAGAAATCATAGCGCGCGGCCACAAATTCTGGCTAGGCCCGAAGCCACTCCCATTCACGTCTCACCGCTTCCCATAATTCGTCGGCAGTGGCGCGGTGGAGGGGACGCAGTGACATGGCTGCCTTGATGCGCCTGTAAACGAGTTCGATTATATTCAGATCGGCTTCTTTTGGGGGCCAAGGCAGCTCCGTCAGGCAGCGCTCCCCGAGGAGATACGAGCGTAACAACGCATTTTCCACTTCGGCGCTTTTTTGAAATGCACTGAAATGCAGGCTAGCTGAAACCGTGAAGATTGGAAATCGTGAACATTGTGCCGTGATGGAACCACCATCACGGCGCACGCATCGTGATGGTGGTTCTGTCGGCCAATATTTTCGCTAGCAGACGGCCGGAAGAGCGCAGTGGCGCAGTGAGCGTGAATGAAGAATTTATCTCGGCCTCAGCGTGCACCATGTTTGCGAAGCGATGCGACAGGCGGCGCAGGTAGTACCGTACACTGGCCGGAGCGCTGTTTCAGCTCATATTGTCCGCGATAGTACATAAAGGGCTCCGCGTGGCGAGTGGTAGTGAGTCTCGCCCAAGCGCTCGATCCTGCTGTTTTCGCCGACATCGACGCCTGCTACGCTAGCCTTTCTCTATCTTTGTTTTGGGCACAAGCTCACCCCATTAAACGTTTAGTTTCTTCATTTATTCGACGCCTCATCCTTTGTCCTTCGTTACAATATCGTCCTCGGAAGCAACGCCGACTCGTTTAGACGTTACGGAAATGATGTAACTAAATACCACTGCTCGTTACTCCCTCCAAAATTAACTAAGTAAGCTACTTGTTACTACGCATCAAAAGGAATGCGTTGCATCAGTTTAAAAGTAACGCGTTATTTTCTCGTTACTTTGAACGTGTCGTTTTTTTCTGAATCAATAGATTCTTTCAATATTTGTCGTTGTTAATAATTCTTCGCTTTTAACCGCGTCCGTTCAGGTTTTAATCTCTGCTATTACTGATGTAACTTGTGCACATCTTTTTGTAGTCTATCTAGCGTTTTATTGCTCAAAATACAGGCGCGAACGTTACTTCGTCACCAATAAAGAAACTAGTACAAGTAACGCGCTACGTGCAAATCCGCGTGGCTGTCGCCGCAGAAGTCAATCCTCAGGAGAAAAGAAAAAGTAATCAAAAAGCGAGCAGTATTAGAATGGTTTTGAGCTGTGTAACTTTCATGATTGTGAAAGGCTAAATAAAAAAAAAATGAGATTTTTAAAATTCTTTGTAATGCCGAATTAGAGCGCAGATCTTGAGGAGGAGGAGGGGACGGTACGGAGGGGAAGGCATGCCTCTCCTCTCCTCCGTCCTCTCTCCTCCTCCTCTCTTGGATCGTTCCCTTTGGAGGCGGGGAATTTTCGTATAAGTTTCCCGCTAAATTTAGCAGGAAAATTTCAAGCTAAACTTAGCAGGGAAATTGACGTCACGTAACCTTTTACTGCACCCCAATTCAGTTTCCCCGCTAAATTTAGGGGAGACTGTGAAGTTCCATAATGCAACGCTCACGGTTACGCCGACGCCTAAGCCGCTCAGCCCGAACACGGGCGCCTAAGAGCTGCGCTCTAGGAAAGTAAAAGTAGAGATTTCTAAACGAATCAACGGTTTGAGTGGGGGCGTGAAAGTTATGCTTATACGTTTAATTTTTACAATATTAGTCAGCTGCAAGGACCGTGTGTTGTGCTAAGAGTTTCGCGTCCATCGTCGGTTATGCGTAATTGAGGCAATTTAACGTGAAACAAGAGTAGTATTTTACTAACGATGAAAATAATAAAAAAATGTGTGTGTGTGGAGGGGGGATCTGTATATTTTAATGCGCAAATTCTCGTGCTGCAGTTTATAAATAGGGTTTCTCTCCGTGTTTTCCGTGTTTTATTTCTTTAAATCCGATTTTTTTTTAAGAGATTTGCTGTTGTTTTGTGTATATTTCCAGTGCTAGGGAGGGAATCGGGGTTTATCGGGGCTACTGTTACAAAATAACTGCATATCTATAAATTCGTGACCGCAAATTACCCAGCTACGTCTTTTTATCCAGTGCCCATGGAACTTACGCCCGTGAGCCAGAAACTTGAAAAACGTACTCCCGGATAAATGGTCAGCTAGAACGATAGAGACAAAACACAGACAGGGAAGAAACAAAGACATACACACCGCTGACTATCAACTAAGACTTTATATTTCTTCTTCATCACTTTGACCCAAAGATTCACCCCTAAAGTAATGCCAATGAATCACCCTAAATCCTTACATTACACTAAGAAATTAAAATACTAAATAAAATAACTAATTACATTAAATTACTAAATTTGGTCACTAACACCTCCCTGATCCAACCCACAGACCACCCCCGACACATATTCCTCTTATTCCTTTTCACGGGGCCGTGTCACACTGCAAAAACTGTCATCCTTTCTTGCGGACCGTGATGGAGGGCATGCTCACGCAGTCATCGCCGGTTTGATCAATTGCCAGGGCCTCGAGAATCTCACGCGCAAAGGCACTTCTGTGTCTTTCAATAATGGAGACGCTGTTAAAGCTTGGCCTGCACCCGCACGTGCGGCAATGGGCTGCAAGGTGCCCAGCTGCCGTGCCCTACACCGACGCCGCGTGCTCCTGACTCTGTCATTAACGCAGCGTCCCGTCTGCCCGATGTAGCAGCTCCCACAAGACATTGGAATCTTGCCCACTACACCGGTCTGGCACATGGCGTACTTAGTCCCATGCGCAGTGTTGCAGGTTGGCTGGCGGTTCTTGGCCCGATTTACTCTGCGGCACGTAGAGTTCCCTCTGTTCGGTGCCGAGCACACCACCCTGACACTTTGTCGTGCAGTGATCTTTTTGGGCCGGTGGGTGACACCGTGCATGTGAGGACTACTGCGAAGTTCTCTCGTGAAGTCTGTCTATCTCGCTCGGTACTTCTCAGGAGGATCGCCAAGTACCGAGCGAGATAGACAGACTTCACGAGAGAACTTCGCAGTACACTCTAAAAAAAAAGGGTGTCATGGGGTACACCCATAGGGGGTACAGGTGCTTGTCACATATACTACACCCTTTGGGGAACGCTGCACACCCCAAATATGGGAGTACGTGTACACCCGTTGGTGTGGTGCACATATACACCTTTTTCTACAGAAATCTCACACGAAGGGAACACAGGTGCACCCCATTCAATGGTGTGCAGCTACACCTCTTTCTACACCCAATGAAACGAAAGAGAACACAGATGCACCCCGTTCGTAGGTTTACCATTGCACCTCTTCATAAACCCGCCTCACTCAAAGGGAACACAGATGCACCCCACTCAATAGTGTCGAACTGGACCCGAACCGGAACCGGACCAAATCGAAAACCGGAACCGAACCGGTATTTTTTCCGAAACTGAACCCGAACCCGAACCGTTATATTGTTATTGCGATGAACCCGAACCGGAATTGAACCGGAAAAAAATAACGGTTACCGGCTCATGTCAAAACGGTTCGGCCACGCGCTGTTGACAATGACTGTGCTATCAATGCCATTTGTTTTTTAAGTGCCGTCAACTGACACACACCTTGCTTACATATTTTTCTTCTCCACTCAGTCTTAGGAATATAAACGCTGCATCCATGAATCTTGACAAACGCTGCATCCATAAATCTTGACATAGGAACCAGTATTGCGCTGGTCGCGGCTTGCACGGAAAAAAAATTGGAAGGCTGTGCAAAAAAAAAAAAAAATCGCGTCACGGGATTTTATTTTTCTACATTCTCGTAAATCCTAAATGCTGCTGTGTGCTTATTTCATAACACGTTTCTAGAACGCGCGAGTTCTTGAAGCTTGCTTCCATCGGAATGAGAAAAGAAAAGGCTGTGGAGTTTGATAATGTTTGAGGGAGAGAAAGAAATTTTATTTCCAGTTGAAATGAGCATTCATGAATTATATCTGCTCTTCGCTGCCCCAACCACCGGTCAGAGTATATCGAGCTATGAAGTGTCAAGATTTACATGCCGTATTTTTTCGTACCGGAAACTCGATAAATGCGGGGAAAAAAACAGGGATACAAACCCTAGTCGCTCACGGAGAAGCGAAGCTGCGCGCACTTTCGAATTTGACAAAGGATCTGCCGAGCTTCTGTTGCTTCCGTCGCCTGCCCAGCGTAGTCATGGGACTCAAGCGGGCGCGTGCGCTCAAACCAACGCTCAGCAGACGCTGGAGTTAGCGCCCGTGACAGACAGCCTTGTCATCAGACAGTCGTTGTTTGCCGCTTGCATTGGCTACAGGCTTTTATAAACGTTATGCACTACTAGTTTCGGCAATGTAATCCCGTTTCGTATGTGCTGATTTCAGATGTTTTATTTGTAATTTATTTTGATGTTGCAATTTGTCATTTATAATTTCCGAACCGGTTCGCGGATCGAATTAATCGAACCGGAACTAAACCGGAACCAAATAAATTTACCTGAACCTGAACCGTAACCGAACCCGTATTTTTTCGGTTCGACCACACTGTATATATATATATATATATATATATATATATATATATATATATATATATATATATATATATATATATATATATATATATATATATATATATATATATATATATATATATATATATATATATATATATATATATACATATATATGTAGGGTGTTTTTTTTAGCTGCACCAAATTTTCAAAAAAAGGAACGTGAGATAGAGTAATTTAAACCCTGGGGAAGTGTTAATGGCCATGGCGGCCTCTAGAAAACAGGTGAAATTAGGTAATTAGTTAGCTAATTAACTAAAATGTTTTAATTAACTTCTTAATTTTTCACTAGAGGGCACATAATGTATTTAGAGAATTGAAGCCCGAGCTCAATATAATCTAGCCCTGCCATCAAACTTTGGATAAAAAATTTGTAGTAGGTGCTACGAGGTCAAGAAATGTCACTTTGGTACACGACGTCAAACCGAAACTAAGCGAGAAAGAGCGCCGGTAAAGTTATCGCTCCGCCCTTCCGGCCCGCGTGGATCGTCGTTATCGCAGCCAGCTTCGCCGCAAGTAAAGCCGGACGCGATAATGACGAATCGCATGCCCGAAAGGGCGGAGCGAAAACTTTACCGGCGCTCTTTCTCGCTTAGTTTCGGTTTGACGCCGTGTACCAAAGTGAAAATTCTTGACCCCGTAGCACCTACTACAAATTTTTAATCAAACTTTGATGGCAGGGCAAGGCCATATTGAGGTCGGGCTTCAATTCTCTAAATACATTATGTGCCCTCAAGTGAAAAATTAAAAAGTTAGTTAAAACATTTTAGTTAATTAGCTAACTAATTACCTAATTTTACCTGTTTTCTAGAGGCCGCCATGGCCATTAACACTTCCCCAGGGTTTAAATGACTCTATCTCACGTTCCCTTTTTTTGAAAATTTGGTGCAGCTAAAAAAAACACCCTGTATATATAGGGTGTTTCACGACAGGTGGACAAATTCGATATTGCGAAAACTACGCGTCGCAACAAAAAAAGGCTTGTTTCTTTTTGGTCGTGGGCCAGGGGCGTACTTAGGAAAATTATTAAAGTCCGAGATAATAAAATTGTTAATTATTTTTGCGTAATTAACTTTTTTAATATTGTGTTTAAGGGCATAGTTTCAATTAGAAAATTGCTCAGCGCCATCGAAAAACACTAAATCAACAAATTGCAGAACGATCGAAGGCAAGCGAAACATTTTACGGCTTTCTGAAAAACCGTACAAATTCGACGGGTTTTAAGTTTCGGTTTGTTATCGGAGCGCATCTCCGCCCCGGTAGCACCGCGCCCCGTGGAGAGATAGTGCAATCCAACCTCTGCTGTGTCGCGCGATGACAGCGCAGCAGAGGTTGGATGCACTATCTCTCCACGGGGCACGGTGCTGCCGGGGCGGAGATGCGCTCCGATAACAAACCGAAACTTAAAATCCGTCGAATTTGTACGGTTTTGCAGAAAGCCGTAAAATGCTTCGCCTGCTTTCTATCGTTCTGCAATTTGTTGATTTAGTGTTTTTGACGATGCTGAGCAATTTTCTAATTGAAACCATGCCCTTAAACCCAATAATAAAAAGTTAATTACGCAAAAATAATTAACAATATAATTATCTCGGACTTTAATAATTTTCCTAAATAGGCCCTGGCCCAGGACCAAAACGACACAAGCCTTTTCTTGGTGCGACGCGTAGTTTTCGCAATATCGAATTTGTCCACCTTTCGTGAAACACCCTGTATATATATATATATACAGGGTATATTCACGATCAAGGTGGACAAATTACTATATTACGAAAACTACGTGTCGCATCAGAAAAAGGCTTGTGTCGTTTTGGTCCTGGTCCAGGGGCCTATTTAGGAAAATTATTAAAGTCCGAGATAATTATATTGTTAATTATTTTTGCAGTAATTAACTTTTTAATATTGGGTTTAAGGCATGGTTTCAATTAGAAAATTGCTCAGCATCATAAATAAACACTAAATCGACAAATTGCAGAACGATAGAAGGCACGCGAAGCATTTTACGGCTTTCTGAAAAACCGTACAAATTCGACGGGTTTTTTAGTTTCGGTTTGTTATCGGAGCGCATCTCGGCCCCGGCAGCACCGCGCCCCGTGGGAGAGATAGTGCATCCAACCTCTGCTGCGCTGTCATCGCGCGACGCAGCAGATGAGCTGGTAGCACGTTTTGATCCTGGGCCGGGGGCGTATTTAGGAAAATTGTTGAAGTCCGGGATAGTTGGGTTGGTAATTATTTTTGCATAATTAACTTTTTTTAATGTTGCGTTTAAGCGGCATGGTTTCAATTGCAAAAAAATTGCTCAGCATCGTCGAAAAACACTAAATCAACAAATTGCAGAACGATAGAAAGGCACGCGCATCATTTTACGGCTTTCTGAAAAACCGCACAAATTCGACGGGTTCTTTAAGTTCCGGTTTGCTATCGGAGCGCATCTCAGCCCCGGCGGCACCGCGCCCCGTGGAGAGATAGTGCATCCAACCTCTGCTGCGTCGCGCGATGACGGCGCAGCAGAGGTTGGTAGCACAATTTCTCTACGGGGCGCGGTGCCGCAGGGGCCGAGATGCGCTTCGATAGCAAGCTTAAAAACCCGGCGGGCATATCGCACGGTTTTTGCGAAAGCCACCGAATGCTTCGCGTGCCTTCGATCGTTCTGCCAATTCGTTGATTTAGTGTTTTTTCGATGGCGACTCGAAAAATTTTCTAATGTAAAACTATGCCCATAAACACAATATTAAAAAACGTTAATTACGCAGAAAAATAATTAACAATTCTAGTTATCCCGGACTGTGATACTTTTCCTATAGTACGCCCTGGCCCACCACCAACGACACAAGCCTTTTTTTCGTTGCGATCAGTATTTTCACCCAAGTAGTTTGGCCCGAGTTCTCTGAAACACCCTGTATATACGTATATATATGTACACATGTATATATACATGTGTATATACACACACATATATATATATATATATATATATATATATATACATATATACAGGGTGTTTTTTTTTAGCTGCACCAAATTTTCACAAAAACGGAACGTGAGATAGAGTAATTTAAACCCTGGGGAAGTGTTAATGGCCATGGCGGCCTCTAGAAAACAGGTAAAATTAGGTAATTAGTTAGCTAATTAACTAAAATGTTTTAACTAACTTTTTAATTTTTCACTTGAGGGCACATAATGTATTTAGAGAATTGAAGCCCGACCTCAATATGGCCTTGCCCTGCCATCAAAGTTTGATTAAAAAATTTGTAGTAGGTGCTACGGGGTCAAGAATTTTCACTTTGGTACACGGCGTCAAACCGAAACTAAGCGAGAAAGAGCGCCGGTAAAGTTTTCGCTCCGCCCTTTCGGGCATGCGATTCGTCATTATCGCGTCCGGCTCTACTTGCGGCGAAGCTGGCTGCGATAACGACGATCCACGCGGGCCGGAAGGGCGGAGCGATAACTTTACCGGCGCTCTTTCTCGCTTAGTTTCGGTTTGACGTCGTGTACCAAAGTGACATTTCTTGACCTCGTAGCACCTACTACAAATTTTTTATCCAAAGTTTGATGGCAGGGCTAGATTATATTGAGCTCGGGCTTCAATTCTCTAAATACATTATGTGCCCTCTAGTGAAAAATTAAGAAGTTAGTTAAAACATTTTAGTTAATTAGCTAACTAATTACCTAATTTCACCTGTTTTCTAGAGGCCGCCATGGCCATTAACACTTCCCCAGGGTTTAAATTACTCTATCTCACGTTCCTTTTTTTGAAAATTTGGTGCAGCTAAAAAAACACCCTGTATATATATATATATATATATATATATATATATATATATATATATATATATATATATATATATATATATATATATATATATATATATATATATATATATATATATATATATATATATATATATATCAGTGTGTCGAACCGAAAAAAATACGGGTTCGGTTACGGTTCAGGTTCAGGTAAATTTATTTTGTTCCGGTTCAGTTCCGGTTCGATTAATTCGATCCGCCGAACAGTTCGGAAATTATAAATGACAAATTGCAACATCAAAATAAATTACAAATAAAACATCTGAAATCAGCACATACGAAACGGGATACATTGTCGAAACTAGTAGTGCATAACGTTTATAAAGCCTGTAGCTAATGCAAGCGGCAAACAACGACTGTCTGATGACAAGGCTGTCTGTCACGGGCGCTAACTCCAGCGTCTGCTGAGCGTTGGTTTGAGCGCACGCGCCCGCTTGGGTCCCATGACTACGCTGGGCGAGCGACGGTAGGCTTGGCACAAGCTCGGCAAGATCCTTTGTCAAATTCGAAAGTGCGCGCAGCTTCGCTTCTCCGCGGGCGACTAGGGTTTGTATCCTGTTTTTCCCCGCACTTATCGAGTTTCCGGTACGAAAAAATACGGCATGTAAATCTTGACACTTCATAGCTCGATATACTCTGACCGGTGGTTGGGGCAGCGAAGAGCAGATATAATTCATGAATGCTCATTTCAACTGGAAATAAAATTTCTTTCTCTCCCTCCAAACATTATCAAACTCCACAGCCTTTTCTTTTCTCATTCCGATGGAAGCAAGCTTCAAGAACTCGCGCGTTCTAGAAACGTGTTATGAAATAGGCACACAGCAGCATTTAGGATTTACGAGAATGTAGAAAAATAAAATCCCGTGACGCGATTTTTTTTTTTTGGCACAGCCAATTCAATCTTTCTTCCGTGCAAGCCGCGACCAGCGCAATACTGGTTCCTATGTCAAGATTCATCTTGGATTGCAGCGGTTGTCAAGGTTCATGGATGCAGCGTTTATATTCCTAAGACTGAGTGGAGAAGAAAAATGTAAGCGGGTGTGTGCGCAAAACAAATGGCATTGATAGCACAGTCATTGTCAACAACCGTTTTGATAATTATTACGGCTGTTGATTTTTTTTCCGGTTCTATTCAGTTCGGAATTCATCTGTCTTCAATATAACGGTTCGGAGAATTTCGGAATTCAATTTCGGAAAAACTTCTCGGTTCGATTCCAGTTTCATTTGGTCAGTTCCGGTCATTCCAGACTCATTCCGCCTATTGAAGTGGAAATTCCTTCTGTGTTCCCTTGAACAGGGATGAAAGAAGTGCAATGTCGCCTACAGACAGAATCATCTGTGTTCTCTTTTTCGTTTCATTGGGTGTAGAGATTGTAATACACCATTGATGGGGGTGCACCTGTGTTCCCTTCGTGTGGATCTGTAAGAAAAAAGGTGTATATGCCACACCAACAGATATACGCATACTCCATATGCAAATGTTCCCCAAAGTGTAGTATATGACAACCGTTAACCAAATTAATACTGCAATTCTCTCGTGAAGTCTGTCTATCTCAATGTTACTTGGTGATCCTCTTGAAAGTACCAACCTCCTGGAAAACGTAGTCCCCTACATACATTAATCCTACAACCTGCACGACAAAATGTCAAGTGTGTCTCCGAGCACCGAACAGAAAGTACATTGCAAATAAATCAGGTAAGAACCGCCAGCAAACCTGCAACACGCTACAGGACTAAGAAATTTGTAATTCATTGTGTAGTGGAAACTGAATTCCAATGTCTTGTGGGAATTTCCCGGAGCGGGCAAAACGCTGCGTTAACATGACAGAGTCAAAGAACGCGGCGTCGGCATTGTAGAGGCACGGCAACAGAACTGCCATTGCCACACGTGCGGACAAGTAAGCGTCCCTATTAAAAGACACAGAAGTGCCTTTGCGATGAAAATTCTCGAGGCCTGAGCAATTATCAAACCGGCGATGTGCGTGGTATGCCTCCATCCGCAGTCCTGCTTAGTTTACAGTGTGACGCAGCCTAAAAAATAAGAAGAATATATAAATCCCGTGGAAGATGATGATGACAATTTAGTGGTTAATGTAATTAGTTATTTTTTATTTGTATTTTAATTTCTTAGTGTAATGTAAGGATTTAAATTGATTCATTTAACATTTTAGGGGTGAGTCTTTGGGTCAAAGTGATGAAGAAGAAATATAAAGTCTTAGTTGATAATCGCGGTGGCAATATTTGTTTCTTCCTGTCATATCATTCGCTAGCCATTTATCAGGAGTACGTTTTCAAGTTTCTGGCTCACACATAGACACTGGAATGGAACGTAGCCGTAGTACTGATAAAATTTATAGATATGCAATTATTTTGTAACAGTAACTGATAAACGATTATACAACACTTGGAAATACACAAAACAACAGCAAATCTTTAAAAAAAACGGATTTAAAAATAAAAACACGGAAAACACGAAACCCTATTTAGATTCACATTAAAATATACAGATCCCCCTCACACACACATTTTTATTATTTTCATCGTGAAATAAGCTACTCTTGATTTCATTACCTCAGTACATGAAAATATAGCAACACACGGTCACTTTACGCAGCAACTAATATTGTAAAAATTAAACGAAATAAACATAACTCGCGCCCCCACTCAAACCATTCGGCAAAATCTCTACTACTTTCAAACGCAGCAGTGAGCAACCCCGGCAATCGTAACATGAGCGTGCATTATGGAATTTACGGTCTCCCACAAATTTAGCGGGGTCTCGGCATTGAAATTTTCCGTTACGTGACGTCAATTTCCCTGCTAAGTTTAGCTTGGAAATTTTCTGCTAAATTTAGCGGGAAACCGAAAATTTGCCTCCAGAACGATCAGGAGGAGGGAATTTTGAGGGAGGAAGTACCTTCCCTCCGTACCGTCCCCTCCTCCTCAGATCTGCTCGGCATTACAGAATTTTAAAAATCTCATTTTTTTAACATGCCATAATCATGAAGTTGCACAGCTCAAACCATTCTAATACTAGCACCAAATGCTGATACTTTTCTTTTCTCCTGAATTCTTCTGCGGCGACAATACCCAATTTGCATAGCTGCTGCGCTCACTAGTTTCTTTTATTGGCAAATGCCTGAAGCAATCACTTCGTCGACTTGCAAAGATATTGCTGAAACCCATCGTAACTTGAATTAAAACCTGAACAGACATGGTCAAAAACGAAGAGTGGCAACGTATATTGAAGAATCTGGTGATTCAAAAAACGAGCACGTTAGAAACAACGGGAAAATAACGCGTTACTTTTTAAGCTGATGCAACGCATTCCCTTTGATGCGTAGCTCTTTAAATAACTACTGAATGGCCACGGAGAGTAACAGCAATGTGTTACATCATTTCCGTAACATCTAAACTGAAGTCGGCGTTGTCTATTTAACGAAAGGATAAAAAAAAAACTATTAAAATGAAGAAACTAAACGTTTAATGGGGTGAGCTTATTATGACAAGATAGAGCTAGCAGCGAACGTCGATAATCGCTGAAAAACAACAGGATCAAGCGCTTAGGCAAGACTCACTACACCCTTCGCCACGCCGAAACCTACTGCTAATACTATCGCAGACAATATGAGCTGAAACGCGCTTAGTAGCTGTACTACCTGCGCCCCCTGTCATATCGCTTCATGAGTACACGCTGAACCGGATGCATCATTCACGCTCACTGCGCCTGCGCTCTCAGCCGTCTGCTAGCGAAAACATTGGCCGTAAACCCTGCATCACGATAGGTGCATGATGAATTGGATATCGCAGCACCCAATGTTGCGATTTCCCAATCTTCCGCAGTTTCAACTATACATTCAGTGCATTGCCGAGGTGAAAATGCGTTGTTACCTATCTCCCTCGAGTAGAGCCTTGGCCCCAAAAATCGAATAGGTACAGGCAAGCAGCCCTGCGTCTATACTTCCCGTACTATGGAAGCAGTGCTATGTCTTCTGTTACCAGAGAGGATGAAGCCGTAATCTCAATTGAAGAATGACGTGGTAACTTATTTTATAAGTTTTGCCGCTCAAGAACCGGACTCTGCCGGTGAACAAAGTTTGCCCCTAGCACATTGACACTGTTTGACGCCATTTTCCCGCTCTTTTATGCGGTATCTGATCTAATGCTAACTTGTATAATGCGGTTAACTTCCGCTAAATATTAATATTTTGAAATGTCGCAGATTGTCTCTGCAGATATTCTTTCGATGAAGTTTCAAGCTACTTCTAATAGCGAATACATGACTGTTTGTCTGCCGTTAAGATTAGAAGTTATAAATAAAACACCGGTGCTTTGCCAGCAGCTTTTTTTTGTTGAAATGCGCATTGAAACGCCAACTAATAATGAGAATAATTATTTGTAAAACTCATTTAAATATATGATATTTAAACGAGTGTCTGACAAATAAACCTTCAGCTGCGAGACGTTGTCAATGCAGGTTCCTGAGTTTCAGGTTCTTACTACCATGAATATTTGTGAACCTTTTTATTCCAATCAAGGTTACAAAACCTTCAGGTATATATATGGTTACCTTCTGTTTTTTAAACAGCTGTGCTCAATGAAAAATAAAAGAGGAAATAGCCAGTCTAAATTCAGTATACTAATTTCAGGTATATAGTATGTCCTACTTTAATGCACATAGCCAAATAAAAACAACAAAATACATCTATATGACTTTCAAACAGGATAATCGCAACAACAACTAAGATGCCTCAACAATTTTCTTCCTTAGTCAGCTGTTTTCTACTTGATTCTACGCGATAGAATGAATTAAAATAAATTGCAAAGAAAAGGGCATTAACTATATCTTCTGTCAACAGAACGTTTTAAGGGACGCTACAAGACAACAAAGACAGATTACACGCTGCTGCTGAGGACAGAATAATGAACGCAGATACACAATTGTTTCAAGGCAGCCAGGCACGCAAATCGACCGCGATACATTTGCGCAAGCCGTATGCTCGTTCGTTAACAGTTGGGCATCGCGTCATACTCTTGTCTCCCGCAAAGGCTGCGCCGTATTAACGAAATTTACAGCTCGCCGCATTTCCGCTCGGCTAAGCCTTTCTTTGCTGCGTAAACATGCTACTACGAAATGCACCATCTGGGCAAATAGGTGGGTACAGGTCAGAAGTAGCCCATCCCCAACGAAATTCTGCACTTCCACATATGCGAAAAATCAGCTGAAATCAAGCCACTCGTAGCGCCCTCCTCAGCGAGCAGAGACGGCGAGAACGACCTTAGAGACGCGACTGGACAGCTTGCACCTGAGAACGAGGCGACTGCAGCAGCAGTGGAAGACGGCGGTCGCAACGCCGCTCAGGCAGCCAACAAGAATACATTTGAAAGCAGCAGCGCGAAAGTATGGATGACAGCAACTGTGCCACAGTGCCGGAGTCGTGATCAAAATACTTGACGTCGCCTTACTTTCTTCTTTCGCTCATCGGTCGCTCTTTTTGCTTCTTCCGCCGACTGAAGACGCGCCCTGTAGCCAGACTCCGGCTGCGCCGGCACGGATTTGTGATGCACTTCTTCATTATCATCTACAGCTGGGAATATTTTTAACAGATCCAAGTGCTGAGCTCAATCACTGTATATTTTTAAAATCGCGCTGCTGCAAGTTGGTAGATTTGCATACACATTTGGCCGGCATGGGCAGGCTGGCAGAAAAGTAACACGAAAATTCAGATACGAGAAAATCCTATAATGTGAAGACGACCTTTAAAATAGTTGAGTCAACGATAATCTGCCTCTGCGTCTCAGTGTCTGTTTCCTTCAAACATTCAGCTGGCAACAAGCATGAACCAACTAACTTTCAGTTTCAAGCCGTCACTCCTATAGCAGAAGGCGAAATGATAAATCTATAAACGTGGAGAAAGAGTGGATGGGACTCCCTAAATACATGCAGCCCTCTATACATATTTACTGTAGATATCTACGGAGCGAATGGATCAATATTTTGAAAGCGCGCTGTTCTCAGCCCGTCGAATAGGCTGACTGCGCTTTATGTATGCGAGACAGCGCGGAGATATTGCGTTTTGTTTCTTGTCAATGAAGATGGAAACAAAGGGTAAGGCAAATACATGAAGAGTACAGCGAAAGTAGATCAGAAAAAACGCGAAAAATGGACAACAAGCATTGCAGAAAGGCGTCAGAGACCGACTCCAAATACAGCGTGTAGATAATTCTTCATTTTCAATAATTGTAATTGTAATCGGTACTCTGCGGCAAAGTAATTGTAATTGTAATCAGTACTTTTCAGTAACGTCAGCAAATGCAGGTAGATGCTGGCTGGTAACTGACTGTTTCTCTCATGACCCTTACCAGCCGCCGTCTCTGCTGATCCCAGCGTTAACAAACACATCGCACATTTCCTGTAGTAAAACATCGCGGAATACGTGACGCACTCCCCGCTATTTAGATGGCGTCGTGGTTACCGCTGTCACTAAGGTATCAACAAATATGTAACGTAGGTACTCTCGTGGTATACAGAATGAAACATCATGATTTTATTTTAATAAAATAAATCCTATTTTATTTGGTTTAAAACAGATTTATTTTCATTAACTAAATGTATTTGATGTAGGTTATTATGGCCATAAAATATTTTTATTTTAAACATAAACGTCCCTCCGGTACTGAAAACAATGGAGAAAAAAACATCAAATACTGCTAATCTAAAAGTACATTTTTATTAAATTTTTTAATTGTTCATTACGTCTACAAAAAATAGCTAATATTTTTAAGTTAGTGTAAAAGCTTTATTTGCTTCTTCTTTTGTGTTTTTCATTTTTTGCAAACATGTTTGCGTGTAAGTTTCTATTAGGATAGAGCGTGCATAGAACGTATGAAATTGTAAACGGCGATGCTGATTTGCTCAAGAATACGGTGCTTTCCGTTGAAAAGGTGCATATCTTTCCTGCTTAGTATTTTTTTTTAATTAAATACAAAACCGTATCAGATAGACATGCGTAAATATAAATACTGATGATTTCTTTTCTACGAAAAGATTTGGTGAAAATCACGAGCAAAACAGTGTATTTCAATCATGATTTTAGTCAACCTTTTTTTTTTTTTTGAATTTTACACTGCGCCAACTTGGAAGATTAGGCGGGACGAATTCTACATGTCGCAGTTGTTCTGAAAATTTGTGCTTAGCGAGCATCCACCAAGCTGATATCTCCAAAATAATCTGCTCGAGATATACCTGTATTCCATACTTCCCTTAGCTGTTCTCTTATATTTACTACTCTTTTTTTCTCTCTCATGCTCTTTCTAAATATTTCGTAGTTCAATGCTGGACGCTTAAATTTCCCCTGAGATCATAACTAGGCTGTAAAATATTCTATGCCAAACATAAAGTGTGATCAATATTCTCATTGTAAATGCACTAGCATAGCTTAGAGGCTGAACTCCTCCTCCATGTAGGCCAAGCGGTCGACAAGTACTCATCAGATAACGTTCCAGGAACCTGTTCTCTATCACCGGGTGCAAGCGGCTCGCAGCCGGCTCCATAGGTGGCAGCACACCGAAGTGCCCAGGTAGAAGAGAGGAAAAAAAGAGATCGACCTCCCCTCTCTCGCCTTACTCATCTTGCACTCTTTCTTTCTTGGAACACGCCAGTTTCAGGCACTCAGTGGCATCAGCGAAGAATAAACGGTGGTAGTATCAAAACTCCCAAAAACAATTAAAACAAAAAAACTTTCTTTGTAAACATTGTTTTCGTCAGGAAATTCTTAGATAGCCAGCGAGCGTCCACTTTTTTGCCGTATCATGTGCAAGTGACGCCGACGATGGCGATGCCGTCAAACAGTATAAGCCCTTAGTGTGGGGAACCCGGCTACTGCCCATAGCATAAACTGCAATAATGTACTACGAAGAGTCTAGCACTCATGTGCATTTGCCTGCATCAATTAATCTACTTATTCTCTATGCGTGGGTGGGCCTATATGTATATATTTCTGCTTGCAATGAAGTGGTATCAGTGCCTCACACTACATATGTACATATTTATATTTCGATATGCGATTCAAACATAATCTGGAAATTAATTACGAGTCAAAACATGTATCCAAAGATGCGCCAGTAATCAGAAGAGAATAATATTTTATAGTAGAGAAAAAGTAACGAGACGAAAACAACATCTTTCTCTCCACTGTTAAAATCCTCAAGATCTTATTGTTTACATTATCAAGTGACAATTCACTGGCCAAAGCTGAATCAACCCAGCAGCTCATGTGGCGTAATGCAGCCGCATTATTTTCTTTCTTATGGAACTCTGATATTCCATATTTGACTGAGATATATACCGCGAGCACTTCTTAACAGAAAGACATCATAACTCTTTATTTTCCTCTTTGAACTGTGCAGGCATTAAAACAGGAGAATTCCCTTTAATAAAAGACACTCTTGTTAGTGTGCAATTTTGTCTTCAGAATAGATAAACGTCGATCAATATTGTTCGGCACTTTCTGTGTCTTAATTCTTTAATTAACTTTCGTTATTAACAAAAAATCCATTATTGTTTTCATTTCATTATCGTTGGGTAATCGATACGTGTGAACGATACATTTTGCCTAGTCTTGGCACCTGGGCTGCAGTCACGCTGAGGATTCGCGGTTCTGTCAAAGCGGTACGTTCTCTTTTTTTAATTTTGCCAATTCCGCCGAACTAGTGAACGTATTATCGGGGTTCGAGAGATTACCTCATACTATTGTATGGGAATATTCGAAAGGTGCTCCTTTTCTTGTATTCTAATTTCATTACTTTTCACTTGCATCCTCGCCTTCTTTTTTTTTTTTTCGTGTGGTATATATTCGTTTTTTTTTTTTCTTGTTGAAACAAACATATGGAAATTTGTGAAGTAAGATTCATTTGAAAAGACGCAATTTTATTAAATTCTTCTGCAATCACAATATCACGCATTTAAATAAATACCGATAAACTACCAAAACAAAAAACAGTGCTGAAATTTTTTTTAGGTTGCAAAGAAAATTTGGATCCTGACATAAAACGCGGAAAACCCTTGCATTCTTTTTTATTCGCATTTGATGCAATAACAATGACCGCAGATGCTTCAACCAACGTCTGGATACAGACCGCCGCAAAATGTTGTCATCATTGTAAACTCCTACCAAGTAAACCTTATCAACATAAAAATATTTACCTTAGATGAATTTACCAACAATTATTGATAAAATGTGAAACGCTAAATAGTTTATATTTTATACTCTATTTCATCTTAACCAGGCCACCAGCCAGATACTATTCGCTGCACCAGACACAGCAAGCGCATTTAATACGACGCTTCTTCTGGCTCTATGGGATTGTTTGGACGTAATTAAAATAGAAACTGAAATATCTGCGTAACGTTAAACTCTTGGCGCAACGCTGTACGCCTCAAGCAGCACGGCAGAAAATTGCTTAACAAATAAAACGAAATTTAACTCAGCCTAAACAGCCAAGACGTAGTTGGTAACAAATTTTTGCTATACGGCGTCTCGTTTTTTTTCTTATGCGCCACATGGTAGATTAGAGTCAAAGATGACGTATACTCGCCGAACAACCAGAATTGTTTGGCGGCCTAGGCCTGAAGTGGCGGCCGAACTACAGCTGTGAAGCCTAGCGAGACACTTGCTGCGACGAGCAGACTCCCCAACGAAGATTCAAATTTGCCTCCTGTTTTAGAGCCATAAACACCCGGATAAAACCTTGAATGTAGTAATACAAGTCGCATTACCTCGCAGTTCTTCAGCAGCAAAATAGGTGAAACAAAATATAACTAGACTTTTGTTTTTATCTTCGCGAAAACCGATCTTTAATTGCAAAACCGTTTTAGACATACTTTAGACAAAAAAAATTATATAGGGGATTCACAGCTATGCTGTAACAAGTATCATACAGACTTGTGATTTATATACGCGAGGAAAATCTCTGAGGATTGATGAATCGCTCTTCCTAGCACGAGATAAATCGCGCAATGCCGCAATCTAGCGAACCCGACTCCCAAGTAACGCAGCGCCTAATGAAGATGCGTATCTTACTCAAAACAATCATCATGATCTCGATCAAGTTCTAGCAATAGCATCTAAAATTTAAAATAAAACAACTCAGAACGTATGAGTACTAGCTTCATCATTAAAAGGCAAGAATGCAATTACCAGGCCTCGAATCAATAATTAATAACTGTTCTCTGAGTTTCTAATAAAAATGCAATAAACCTCCTGTGAGCTGACTGAATGCTGCTATCATTTTCAGCAGAAAACAATATTTTTAGCTCTTAAAAGCACTATGGATTCCAAGGAACATTGACAGTGTTACCGCGCTAAAAAATGGTCCCTCGATTTCTACCCGATGAACAATGAAATCATTCTGTAATGATGCGATCTAGCGTATCACAGCAACATTAATGAATGTGGCAGATATACTGCAGATCCTCTTCAATGTCAATTCCCGAAGCCTACGGAAACCAGGAATTCTTGTCGACAGCGACATACACATTCCTTCGATACTTTCGCCAACAGTTCTACCACAACCGCCAGAATCGCGATATCCGACAGCATGACATTCAGCTCATTCTGATGTCATTTGTTGCCACCTTGAACAGACAATGGCAAATACGACGCTAAATACACAAGTCCTCCAAGACACAAAGCCTAAATAAGCAAGTTTTGCTTTATATTTAACGTGATCAAGGAAGCTCGTTACAAAGACTTCAATGATCTATATTGCTCAATCAGCTCTTTTTGGATTCTATGGACGACGTCCCTCTTCTTTCTTCCGTACTCTTTCTTTTTTCGACAACTTTTATGACAGTAAAGTGCCGGGCGCGGAACTACGCAGATGCATATATACGGAGACAATACTTTTCTTCGAGACACTTTGAAAGAGAAGAAACGAAAATGAAGACGCTACGCGGTCGGTAACGTTCGTTGACAGGCCGCTGGCGTCAATGGGGCTTATGATTGTGTTACGACACTGCACTCGATCCTTGCAGAAGAAGATCGATATTCATGACGCCGCCCTGCCGAAGTCGAGCGACGGGCTGACGCGCGCGGCACGACGTCTTCGCCAACGCCGCCGTACACGACAAGTGGCAGAGAAGATGCCCGGCTGCAGCAGACTGTACCAGAACCTCTGTGTATCGTCAGTTGCACTGGGCCTAACCAGTTTGAAGGGAAGAAAAACATCCCGAGACCCATGCGTTCTTACGCCAGCTCGCGGATGTGTTCAACAAAACGAGAATTTATGAGAACGTACGCTTTAGAGTAACCAAGGCAGTTGCCGCAGGCTGAGGTTACCTTTTAACGTATTTCTGGTTGTGAACTTTCTCCCCAAAAGGGAATGGTCATTAATTTGACAAGGTTCTAAACCCGATTTTATGTAGGCATTTTATACGATTAAGCTATATGCACATAAAACGGAATCAAAACGAGGATGCGTGTTCGTACCGGTCGGGATGATGGAAGCCTCTGTCTCTGTGGTACCGGGCAGCTGAAGTGTGCCTCAGTACCGCTGCTGAGAAACACATTCGCGCGCTGCGGGATAATGACGCAGAGTCATGATCGTTGCCGGAAGTATGTTTCACAAAGGAGAAAATATGCAGAACAACATTCGCATTATTTACATTGGTATGGGAATTCTGCCTTGGCATTATTAAAACACAGCAAACTACTTATTCCTGTTGCTTACTCTTTTCCGCTTTGTCGAGCACAACAGACCGATCTCATAGAAGATTGCGCGACGCCACAGCTGCCGCGGTGCATTCTGGTACCTGTAGTACTCCCCAGTGTTCTGACCGCAACACTGTGCGTTGTATGCCCTCCATTTGCAAACTTTCGGGTGCTTACGATCGGGTGTTTTTTCCCGGTTTTGAATGGGTGGCCTCACCTGGCTGAGGGAGCCACAATAACAGTACCAGAAGAAACGGCAGCGGATTTTATGTCTTCTCGAAGAAACAGCCTCGAAAAGGTGACAAAGAAAGGTAAACCGAGCAGGCAGAGCGGCAAGAAAATGTGCGTTTTTCGATTTGCTTCGCCATTTGCTTTATAATTTATATCCACCCATTGCACACGTCAACTACAGGCAATGGCGAACTCCATTAATAAGGCGTAACCGTAGGTTGGAATCTCCCTGAGCACTCTCTCCGTAGCGGTATATCTCATTCGGGATCTCCTGTATGCTGCGGCCGTTTTCAGTACCGTCTATGCATACTTTAAGGCTTATAATATTATTGCGACGAGCAACAACAACAAAACTTCAGACAATTGCAACGACAAAAAACAGTGACTCTTCCGAATACATCACGTAAAAATATTTTATTGT
>JAZHYW010059080.1:0-105386 GCA_037355805.1 Ixodes ricinus | reverse complement strand
TGCTGGTAAGTGATGTGGGGGAAGGGTGGTCAGTTTACGTCCCAATAAAAAGTGTGCTGGAGATAGAGCCTCTGGTTCTTTGGGGTTGTTGTAAATGAACGTCACTGGACGGGAGTTGACTACAGCTTCTACTTCTGTGAGGACCGTGGCCAGTTCTTCGAAATTCAAACTACTACGGCCCAGAACCTTGCGTAGCGAGACTTTGACCGACCTCACTAGTCTCTCCCAAAATCCGCCCCACCATGCGGCTCTTTCTACAATTGTTTTCCACCTAATCCTGTGATTTGCAAAGTAGGTCTGCGCTTCCTCTCCTTGTATTGCTTCAAACATTTGTTTGATGTCTTTAGCGGCTCGTTTGAACGTTGAGGCGTTATCTGAATAAATCGTTTTTGCGATGCCTCGGCGTGCAACGAAGCGTTTGAATGCCAGCAAAAAGGCTGTTGTCGATAGGTCACTCACAAGTTCGAGGTGCACTGCACGTGTTACGGCACAAGTGAAAAGTGCGATGTAGACCTTGCTACTCCCGTATTGATGTCGACATATCAAAGGTCCCGCGAAATCCACTCCAGTTGTTTCGAAAGGTTCGCATCTTGAAACTCTGTCGGCTGGTAGTGGAGCTACGGGCTCAGAGGCAGGTGTGCAGCATTGTCTTTGGCAAGTTAAACAGCGACGTATTACTTTCTGTATGACTTGTCTTGCCTTTATAATCCAGTAAGTTTCCCGTAGCTGCGTCAAAGTGTCTTGAACTCCGGCGTGCAGCAGTCGACGATGTTCTTCCTCAATAAGAAGGGTAGTGAACCGGTGGTTTGCAGGTAGAATTATTGGGTGTTTTACGCTTTCCTCGTTGTTACTGAATTGTAAACGACCACCAACTCTCACGATATTATCACTGTCAATAATTGGGTTGAACGACTTGATTTTTGAATTTTTGTCAACTGGCTGCTGATCTTTTAGGAGTACGATTTCCTTCGGGAAAGCTTGCATTTGTGAAGTCGCTATCCAGTATTTTTCTGCGTCTATGATTTCATCACTTGTTAGCGCTCCCCTTCGTTGTCCTTGCTGTTTTATGTTGTTTGCGAAGCGTTTTATCCAGGCCGTCACGCGAATCAACTTATTAAATGAACTGTAGTTCTCCAAGTTCATCAGATGAAATTCGTCGGGTATGGTGAGTTGAACAACGGTGTCTTTCTTTTCTTCAGCCTTGTATTCTTCGCATTCTGGTCTTACCTCAACTTGACTTGGCCAGGATGGTTCCGAGCACTGAAGCCAGATGGGTCCATTCCACCATGTGTTGTTCTCAACCAGAGCACTTGGCATAAGTCCACGTGTTAAAAGGTCTGCTGGGTTTTCTGAACCAGGACAATGTCTCCAGTTGATTGGTTCCGTCAGACATTGGATCTCTGAGACACGATTTGCAATAAACTGCTTCCACCGGTTTGCAGAACTACGAATCCAATAAAAGACGATCATGGAGTCAGTCCACAGGTACACTGGGAGTCCTTCTATCTTCAACTTCTTTGTTAGAGAATGTGCCAAACGAGCGCCAATTAATGCTCCCATAAGCTCAAGTCGCGGAAGGGTCAACCGCTTGAGGGGTGCCACTCTAGATTTCGCCATTACAATGGTCACACACCTTCTTCCCTCTTCCTCTTTCGATGCCACATACGCTACAGCTCCGTACGCTTTTGTGCTAGCATCGCAAAACACGTGCAATGCCTTTTCGGTTTTGTCTTTGTTGAAGTCGCGAACGATGAGTCTTGGAACAGCGACGTCCTTCAAGGCAGTGAGGTCTGTACACCACTTATCCCATTCTTCGTATAAGTCTGAAGGTAACACGTCATCCCACTCAACACCTCGCTCCCAAAGTCGTTGAAATAACATTTTTATGGTTGTCACGGTGGGAGCCAGAAAACCCATAGGGTCAAATATGCGAGCTGTTGCTTGAAGTACGAAGCGTTTGCTGTCTTCACGTGAGCACAGAAAGTCAATTAGAGGTTCTATGTCAAAATTGATGATGTCTGCTTGTGCTTCCCATCCAACGCCTAGAACCTTTGTTCGGCCAATTTGTCCGGGTAGTGGCACTTGGCCGGATACTTCTTCCTTTAATTCCGATAACAACCTTGGTTCATTGGATTTCCACTTTCTAAGATGCATTCCCGCCTTTTCTAGAATCTTTGTTGCTTCTCTGCACAGTACCTGGGCTCCTTCCAAATCATCGGCGCCAGTTACCAGGTCGTCAACATACATGTGCTGTTTTAGAGTATTCGAGGTATCGGGAAATTCTTCGGTCATTAAGTCGAAATGGTGTCTCAACGTTGCTGCCAGGAGAAACGGACTTGATGTTGCCCCAAATGGAACTCTGGTCATTCTCCATGTTGTTATAGGCGGAAGCTGATGTCCTTGCTGTGGAGTAGTTTCGTACCATAAAAAACGTAAGGCATCTCTGTCTTGCTCCGCCAACACCACCTGTAAAAATGCCTTCTCGATGTCTGCTATTACGACGACATTGTGAGTACGAAACTCGATCAGCAGGTCTATTAATTCAGGATTTAAGTTCGTTCCACTGGATAAGGTGTCGTTCAGTGAAAGTTCCCCTGCAGTGCTGGAGGACGCGTCGAATACCACCCGCAATTTTGTTGTCAGCCGTTCCTGTCGCACAACCGCTTGGTGTGGCATGTAATATACAGGATTTCCGCTTTTTTCATTACTTTTAACCTTTTCTGCAAACCCATTGCCAAAATATTCCCGTATTGCTGTGTCGTAGTCTCTCATGAGCGCTTTGTTTTTCATGAGGCGTCCAGTCAGTGATCGGAGTCTTCGTTCTGCGTTCTCTTTGTTGTCTTTGAGCATCTCAACTTTATCATTCCATGGGAGGAAAACTTGGTATCGTCCGTCTTCATATTTTACGCTCTTTTTAAAGTCTTCAAATGGAGCAATTTCTTTGGTTGACGTTTCTTGTCCCTTAATTCCGATATGCTCCAGTTCCCAGAACGATCGCAGTTGTGTTGATATCTCAGTTGGGTCAGCTGTCGAAACCTTCATCACTCCAGTAATCGATGAGTAGATAGCAGTAGATGATCTTGAGGACATGGGCCCTTGTAGAGTCCAACCGAGGATGGTGTCGACGGCCATCAATCCTGTTTTCAGGCGTGTCACGCTTCCACTTACCACGTCCCAGTAGTGGTCGGCTCCGATTAGTAGGCTGATTCCGTTTTCACATTCGTTCATGTTGAGAGACGTATCAGCAAGCAGCATGTCTTCTGGGATGTCCCGCGTGACGTCTGGTGGTGTGTGAATGATGTCAGCACAGATCTGTGGGACTTCTAGGGCTTCAATTCGTACGTCCTTGCGGTTGTATTGGTTGCGCAGCCATAGCTCTACTCTTCGACACTTCCTTGAGGCTGTTGCAGCGCCTTCTCCAAAGGTGAAGATCGTTAGGTCCTCTTCTCCCAAAACGTTAAGGTGAAGTTTCTCTGAGATGTCTCGTCTCACAAAGGTGCGTTGGCTTCCGCCATCAATGAGAAGCCGGACAAGCACACGGTTTTGTTCGCCTTCTGCCCATGCTTTTGCCGTTTGTAGAAGGACTTGGCATGGCCCTCTGTTTTTGCTATTCGTTGCCTTTAGAGAGGACTGCAGCACTGTTTCGTTAGGGGCTTCCTCCTTACTTGTACCGGAAATTTTGTGCGGACCTCTGTTTCCTAGCGCATTGTAGCTTGGATCGCACATTGCCGTGGCATGCCTTTTAGAACATTGTGCACACTTTAGCCACCTTGCGCTTCTGCAATCCTTTGCACGGTGGTTTTGCTTCGTGCATCGAAAGCATCGATTGTTCCTTTTCAGCATTTCTTTTTTCTCTTCCAATGGCATTGGTGTAGAACAGTTGGCAGCTAGGTGGTCATAGGATCCACAGAACAAGCATTGTTCCTCTTCTTTCTGAGTTCCTGTTGCAAACATAGCTGCCGAAGGCGGGTATTGTGTTTGTCGGTCTCTTCCTCCAGGAGTAGCTCTATCCGAATTGGAAGTTGGTTTTCTTTGATTTCTATGCTGAGTCCGTTCTCGGCTTTCAATTTCCGTTTTCAGGAAGTCCAAGAATCGTTTTAGCTCGTTGCCTTCGTTTGTTGATGCTGCTGATGTTTTTCGATGATATTCCAGTTCAAGATCTGATGGCACGGCTTTTCGCAGAACCGTTAGGAGGATTGTTCCGTATGTGGTTGAACATACACCAAGTGCCTCAAGACTACGAACTCCAGACTCAACTTCGTCGTATAATAACCTGAGCTTCTCGACGTCCTGAGAGTTGCTTATTGTTCTTACTGCCAGCAACCGTGCCAGGTGTTCTTCTATGATGAGTTCTTTTTTCCCGAATCTTGCTTTCAGAATGTCCAGAGCAACTGCGTAATTCTCAGATGTTAGTTGAAAACCGTCAATTGCCGCAGCAGCTTTGCTCGTAAGGTAGCTCTTCAAGTATTTAAACTTGTCAATTGCCGAGAGAGACGCATTTTTGTGGATCGTAGCGTCAAACTGGTCCCAGAAGCCCTGCCACGACCGAATATCTCCGGAAAATTTGGCGATTTCTAATTTCGGAAGCTTCACTGTTGCGTGTGTCTGACTTGCATAGAGCTGTTGTTCTGATCTACCAACTTGTGTTGAGGTCTCCGACGTTCTGTTGATCATTCGCTCTTGCTCTCTGAGACTCTGAAGGATCTTGGTTTTCGTTGCGCTAATTCTTTCGGTGTAGCCTTCAGCGGTTTCCATCTCCTGTTCGAGCGTGTTGTCAGTGATGGCTCTCTCAATATGGTCGTTAATTTCCTTCAGTGCAGCTTCTTTGATTGTTAAGATGTTCAGTTTTTCTTCCAGCTCACCGATGGGCTTTGGTTCCATGGATAGAAGAGCGACGGTTTCGGTTATAATTCTGGTAGCCGATGACCGAACCACTGCTCTTCTTCTTTTGAGTTGATCGATGGCTGCTGGCGTTAGGGGATCCATTTCCGTTGCGGTAAATACCTTAGACGATCGTCAGGCCTCACGATGGATGTTCGAAGTCTTTTCTTGTTTGACCTTGGCTCAGCTATTCCCGGGTTTCGGCACCATGATTTTGCGTTACATTAGGGGAACAACTGCGTCAAGTTAGTTTGAACAAGAAAGGATTTATATACAGTATTTACATGATAGTTCCGTTTGCTGAAGGGGCGCCGTAGCTGTCATCGTCCCTTCTTTTTCGTCGTCGATCTCCTCCACTTCATCTTCTTCTATAGCCGATAATTTTCAACACGAGTTGTTTCATTCTTTTTAATATATTATTTATAAAAATCAACGCAACCGATTAATCGATTAATTAATCGATTAAAAAGGGTGGCGATTAATCGGGTTAAAATTTTTAATCGACGCCCAGCCCTAGTATTTTCACGAGTAATTGGAGGTTTTGATGTTACATATTTCGTTACTTTGATCGTACTATCTCTCTACCAAATGGATCGTCTTCTGGGCGCGCTTTGGCGCCAACGTTTGCGACAGCGGTGACCGACGAGTAATGCAATTGATTGCCACGGAAAGGAAGCTCCATAACCGCTGGCACCCCCGGGTATATAGAGCAGAGGGCCTCGCGAGAATACCTCCGAGCCATCAGTGCGGAGACAACGACGGTTTTATTTATGACCACGCCGTGATTTTATTCAGGGAACAAAGCGAAGAAGCGAAACTTTTGGAACACGTGGAGCGAATGGACTTCTGATGATCCTCCGTTGTTGTTGTTGGCAAACAGTCCACTCTACGGCACTGGTCGCTCGCTGCGCTGTAGGCGCGCTTCTTTTGTCTGTTTGTTTGTTTGTTTGTTTGTTTGTTGTTTTCCCCCCACCCCCCACGGGAGGCACGCAGGCGTAAGCAGAAAACAACAAGGTCGGTTGGGCTGCCCGCTCTTATTGCCTCATCCGTCTGGGATTCTGGACCGGCTTTCACTGACTCTGCCGCATTATCTCCGCTGTCGGTTGACTGCCTTCTCATTTCTTTACTGGAAGAGCTTTTCCCTCCAGTTCCAGAAATATTCTTATCATTTTTTTGTTTCCTTTCGGAGTTCCAATTCTTGTCGTCTCCCAAAAAAAGGAGTTCTTTTCAATATCAGCTTGTGGGGCCTTTGTCTTCGCTCCAAACGCTCAAGAAAGCTTTCGGTAGACTTTTGTTTTTTTCGCGAACGTGACGGTAGACGTTGCGCCGACATCTCTTGAGATGCGGGAAACAAATGTGTCGTTAACAACAGGCGCTGGAGTTACATCACTTTTGTATGTAGGGAAGGTTGAAAGGGTCGGAAGGTCAGACCACACTCGCTAGATGTCAGAGCATCTTCTTGGAAAGGAAGCACATTGTTCCGAATCACGAGTCGTTAAGAGCAGGTTTTCATAATTTCTTGCCCGTCACAAACCTTTCCTTAATGTCTTCTTTTTATGGACATTTCAATGGTCTGTCGCTGAGACCGGGCAGCATAAGAGGCACTTTCTTTGGTAGAGACTTTGTAAAATAAAAGACAGAACAAAGTGGCCTAATCTAAGGTCGTTTAACGTCCCTGACAGGATTAGAACGGTGGGGAGGTGCTCCAGTCGTTCCCCCTTCCAGCGCCAGCTCCCGACCTTCAATAACGCTTGGGTTTCCCGTGAGCCTCGAGCTTGCAAGTACAGCCAAAGCACGACAGAAGGCAAAGGACGCACGCTGGATGCCGCATGTTCAAGAAAGACGCCCCGCCATTCGCATCCCTCCAGTGATTACAGAGCGAGGTTCCATATGATGATGTGTTAAGTAGCACCACATTTATTCTTTTTTTTAGGGGGGGGGGCGGGGGGGGGGAGGGCGGATCTCTTGGAGGGCCATGTTGAGCAAACAGTTATTGCCACTGTGATGCCATTACTGTTGTAGATGGGAGCATTTAGTTTCACAAATGTGCTCTAATACTACAGGGTCATATGCGCTATATTACTAGCGTAACGAAGGTGTTTTTCTTTTCCTTTAAATGAAATAACTTTTGTGAAAATATTACAAGAAATCTTCTAAAACAGAATGCTCTCTTTTTCTAATGGGGGCCAGCCTACTTGAAGCTGCTTGCAGTAAAGAGTGTCTAACAGCATTGTACGGAACGGCGTTCCAACGAACGACATTCCTGAAACGCGTTCCTTTTGGTAGGAACGGAGTAAAACCGCCGTTTCATCTTGCCTCGGTGGTCTGGAACGGAAACTCTGTTACATATCTCGAGAGAACGGCAGAAGAAACAACATTTTTTTATACATTTATCTACTATTTTATCCGAATGCAGTAGGCGTTTAGGATTTTTATTAGCGCCTATTTCAGCCTCAAACTTCAAAGTAGGGAGATAAGAACCCAAAAAATAATCCTAAATAAAAATAAATAAAAAAACTGAAACAATGTTGATTGTGGCGATAGGACACTTAGCTGAATGTAAATATTTTCAATCCCTTGCTTTATATTTTTTTATCTACGCATGTTTTGGCACAATATCTAATTAAAATGCGCTTATTGTAACTTTCGCGTACATACACGTTTTAATCATAGAAACTTAACGGGAATGCGTTCTTTTTTAAACCACTGAAACTTGTAACGCAACCAAGATTAAAAGCAACAAGGAACGAGCTTTCGTTCCTATTTTGGAGCAACGCGTGCAACACTGATGCAAAGTCACTGTCAGTATGATGACGATAGGGAGGTCTTTCAGTTGTTCCACTTCCAATGAAAGCTTCACACCTTCGATGGTAATTCGCCGTCTCATGAGCTCCAAAGCACGAGTGAAGGTAACAAGCGTTTGCCAGAGGACCAAAGTCCGGAAGAGACACGCCGCCGTTCTTATCCAGTTTCCTGACTATGCGGGTAGTGACTGAGGGAGAGGAGGACATGAGAGCGCGTGGGGACACCAGAGCGCCGAGCCACAGCCTCCTGCATACTCACAAAGCCTAGCAGTTCGACGACGATGCCATAGAGTGCCCGTTCGCAGATCTGGAGCGCGAGGATCTGGTAGCACAAAGCATCAAAGAGCCATTTCTCGGGAAACCTGGATGTCAACGTATAGCGTTTGCAGCGGCGAGAACCCGAAACAACTTGTTTGCTCGGGAGAAGTGTGTTTCGGCGTCTCGCCGCAGCGGGGCGCCAGTCACGTGGCTCTCCTCTCATCCGTTGTCTGCCGCTCCACCTTTTCCATCTCGGCGGCCGCTTCTCGTGGCGATCTGCCAGGCTTTGTCAGTATATAAGTGGCTGTGGCCGAGCTCGTTGTGGCGCAAAGATGGCTGCCTTTGTGTCTAACTCGGTGTTCGAGCGCGTTCGAACTGAAACGCCGGACGCCGGCGTTCGGCGTTTCAACGCGTTCTAGAGTGAGTATAGACAAAGGCAGGTAGCTTGGTGTCTACCCACTAATCCTTTCAACTAGACGATCGATGTACTCACGTCCGTGCGCGTTCTCGTCTCCTCTTCTCCTTCTGCTCTCTATACCTGTACAGACGCAGGAAGGTGTTCTTAAAACAACACGAATAACATTAGTGGGCCTGTTGTCCCAACGCATTCGGTTTGGGACTCAAGCCTGTTAAATTATGGCAACCACCTTTCTACTTACACGGCTAAGACATTAAACTACATCCAAAACATAAAGCCGCTCTCGAAACGTTTCTCTGTTCTCGTCCTCGTGACCCTATTTTTATCGAGTTACTTGGTGATCGTTTAAACACGAACAAACAATGCTTTCGTGTGTTTTTTATCCAAAAGTCGGTAAACACATTGAACCGTTGAAAATTGGACGAGTTGGTTATACATAGTTACGAAGAGGGAAACAGCGCCAAACGTACGGAGGACGAAGAACGAGGAACACACAGACCGAGCGACTGACTGACAACTGGTTTATTTCTGGAAAACCACTCTACCGGCATAAAAACACAGACAAACATACATCGGACCATCGCCTAAGGGCACGTGTCACAGCTCTCCAAGAACATAATTTCCTTATCGAAGAGCGCAATCGAGGGAGCACTGACGCACTCATCCTTATACTTCGAAATGTAATAAGCCTCGAATATTTCACGAGTCACCTGCTGACTGTGCCGAGCAACAATCGTCGTCTTTTTCAAAAGAGGGAGCACTCCACATCTGTCACAATGAATGGCCAAATTACCCGAAGGTGAAGATCTTATCGAAAGTGCGTGTTCTCTGAGCCTATCATTGATTGACAACTTCTCTGATTGGACAAAGTACACTCTCCTACTGGAAAACTCAATTTTGAACACCACGCCGACCGCGCACGGCACAAACTCCTTCTTGTGCTTCTTACCACAGCCGAGTTTTTCCGGACGACCCCTATCAATTTCAGCACATAGACGCCCCAGTTTTGAAGGCGCAGAGAACACCACGGGGACTCCATATCACACAATGAAGCTGGCACTATTGGTTAGCGTTTGAAAGTTGAAACCTGAAAAGACCTTGCCAGAATAAGAAAGTATTCGCTGGATCCCATAGGTATGTCCCTTACTAATGAGCTCCCTCACTTTGAAGACGAGCTTTTGATGGATTCATTTTGCAACAACAAATCAAACTTGGTCGACGGCAAGTCGAGCAAGTTACGACATATCGTGCTGATGATCTAAATTAAATACTTGCACCTGAGTCTGGTGATATCCACCAGCTCGTGGTAGGCCTCTTCATTTTCTTTCTTTCTCTGGTGCACGTAAAACAGCTCCTCGATCCCGGCTTGAGCTTTAACTTTTACCGGTGTTTCGCCAAGTATCGGATCACGCTATTTTCGTTTTTTGGGGGTCATCGTTCTATCGGAATAAGTGGCGCAAGGGACACTTTGCACTACTGTAATAATAAACCAATAAAGCAAATATATCACCTTTACAATTTTTTTCAAATACTGACCGGTTGATTTTGCAGAATAAGGTGTCGCATGCTTTCTTCATTTTTGTGACTCAATCTCCTCTGCCGGTGCACTCATTTTGTTAATCGACGTAACGGTACATTAACATTTTTTTTTAATGCGCGATAGCTGATGACGAACATACGCATGTGCATGTCGGAGGGCTCAAACTTTGTGACGGTGATGTAAGTCTCGCCAGCCAAACTCGCAATTCTTCTCTTTATTTTATTTTTTTATTTGAAAATTATAAAAAAAAAGGGGGGGGGGGTCTTCTTTCGGAACTGTCACGGCGTCTCTGAGGAGCCACGTTGGAAGCTCCCGGCCCTGCCCTTGCCCCCTCGCCGGTGTATTTTCGGACGCTCTTTTTATAAGACGCGGTCTTGCCTTGGTCCCCCCCCCCCCCCCCCCCTTTGCAGAAACCGCGCAGTCGGGACGCTCATAGCTACCCTTCAAAAAAACGAAGAGGAGAGCCGGAGCCGGGACACTGATGCCGCGACCCTTTTTTGCATTTTTGAACGCTCATTCGTGCCCGCCTCTCCGCTTTGTATTTTTTTGTTTTTTTTCTATGGGAGGCAGCAGCGAGAGGCCTTTTCTATTCAAGGCCGATGTAATTTTAGGGTACCTGAGAGGGGCCTCTTCCGCTGCTCGAAAATATCTTGAAAAAAAAATTAAGGACAGAATAAAGGAACTAATGGATGGCCGCTATCTTTCATCGGCTGTGGGTGCGGCTTTTAGTCTGCTTTGTGCATTTGCGAAGGAGGAAAAGTATGTTCATTGTCCTTTTCTTCTTTGTTCCCTTCTTTAAAATATTTTTTTTTTTGTTTTTTACTTTTAGTCATTTTCAGACTATACTAAATTAGCCAGATTAGGAACTGGAGAACTTGTGCCGGAACAACGGAAGTTATATCGCAAAATTTATTGCAAAAGTCATAAAAATATAAATAAAACACAAAAATACTTAGGCCTATTTAAATTCGAAATTCCTTCGTTGCAAGAAGCTCAGACCAATCCGAAATTTTTTGTGGAGCCGGAGGGAGACATTTAAGTACAGACTTCTTAAACCGTTATATACTATAACGAGATAAAAACATATTAGCTCGAGTTAGCACCGCACATTACCATGCGTGCCGGTGTGCGAACATTAAATCCGCGGTCACACCGCTACTACATCGTACAGAAGACAGTCTGTTGACAGTGTTACTTTCGTCCCTGCATGCCGATCATGCCACATATGTCATACAAAAAAAAACTCTCTGCAAAAATGCTTAGACGCATACACATGCATGGACCAAACATGCTTCAAACATGATTGAGGTGTGAGCGCAGACACTTCGTTCATCCTGTCTGCCAATGAGGAGCGGTTCTTCTGCTTCTAGCACTAAAGTTGCTGAGGATATCAGAACACCGAGCTCTTATTGGCTGATTGAAAAAAAGAAATAGTGAGTAGACCTCGAGGCATTTAGCGATTGAGGTCTACCCATTATCCTTTTAATCAAAGCCAATCAGAGCTCGGCATCATTCTGACGTCACCGCTACTCCTGCGCAAGAAGCAGACGACTTACTCTCCGCATAGCCTCCGTCAGCGTCGCCGCAAGCGCGTCTTGCAGCGTCTCACAAGACGCGAGACGCTACCACGGGCCGACGTCAAGAGGCACGAATGACTCCCCCCCCCTTTCCCATTTGTGTCTTATTCTATCGTCGACCTTCAGCGTGTTGTTCGCTTGGGGCGGGGCTCCACTACCGCTGGCCTTGCCTTCTCGGTGGTTTTGTTCAGACAAGCCCAATTTTACCGCAACGACGTCCGTCGCCAGTCCCGACTAGAAAACAGAGGCACTCTCGCGCCGTCACTTTCGCATTTTCTGCCCTGCCAGGACTTGGGAAGTTGATGAACTCAAGCTCGCCTCGAATTTCTTCCGCCGCACCCGCTTCCGCTACCTCCAGGGTCCGATGTCGGATTTAATTAGACGTCGCGATTGCCGCGCCCGAAAGTGTTCCGCGTCCTGATTGACGTTTAGGTAATTGCCTCGTGGCTAAGCCCGCCAAAGTGGACTTTGTGAAGTGAGCGACGCAGCGTCGGGGACCGCGAGCGTTTGCTCGTTGTTGGAGGTGCTGGCGGAAACGGAGGCGCCGAAGAATAGGCGCACCCGCGTTCGACAAACGCGGCTGCGAACAAAGAAAGCCAAGATTGGAAAGTCGTTAAATTAGCTCGCCCGCGGTTGGAAAGTGTGTACTGCTGCAATATGAGACCCCAGGTTCACGTTGCGTCACCCAGCTGTGTTGTCTTTTATTTCTCTTAGCTCCTCTACCGGTTCACATATTTTCTCTCTGGAGGATTGCCTTCTTTTTTCTTTTTCAATCCGGATTAAGTACGTACGCCTTGTGCACGTGTTTATTTTCTACTTTTTTTCTTCCTTTGTTGCCCTTTTAGTTTGTAAAGAAAGAAACCTTGAATGATGACAATAGAGAAGGTTGTGGGCACTTGAGCGAAGACGCGTGAACCATTGTAATTGTACGCCGGTCTGGGATCAAACAACAACAATTACTCCCAATTTTTTTCTTTTTTTAGAGATTGGATTTTTTTTTAATTCGAAGACAAATAAGAAGTGGTATTAGTGCGTACAAGTGTAAATCTTGTCAGAAGCGCAATGGCTCCGACGGAGTTAGTGCTACCACGGAGAAACGCCCCAACCCCCCTGATGATAGCGACACGGCGTCATGAGACACCATTGTTGGAAAGTGCAACGCGTGTGGCTGTGTCAACGATCTGTTGGTGGCACTACATGACAAGATTGATTACCTCTTCAAATAGGTAGTCTCTGTCGAGGCGGAAAATGCGTTTCTGCTTCTGCATCTGTCAAGAAACACGGAATTGCTGCGTCGTTTTACCGCCCAAACCGTTGAGCCACGGCCGACTACAACGCCGTCTTCGCAACCCGGTCTTGAGTCTGCAAGCTTTGCGACGGGCCTTGGAAAAGATTTGGCTTTCCAGACTGTTGCATCGAGCAGTCTGGATACGTCCGGAAGCAAACTCACTTCCGCCCATCAGCGTCCAACTACATCTACGTGTGGTTGTTGGGCCCTCCCCACCACCGCCCGCAGTCCCCGTGTCGAGGGCACCTACAAACGCAGACGGTTTTACGCTCATGGAAGCGTCAGAAAAGAGTAAAACCATCATCAGGTTCCTGTGCAGGCGGTAAGCCATCTTCAGTCCCTAGAGCACCTAGGCTCAAGGAGCGTTTTGTTTCGCGTCTTAAACCGGACACTTCAGATAGGGACGTTGGGGAAGTGATAACTGAAGTGAATGAAAAAACCCGAGACTGCGGGTAAACGACACAACACTAAAAATAATCTATAGAGACTTTTTAGTGTTGTGTCGTTTACCCGCAGTCTCGTTTTTTTCAACCATGTGCAATGTACACCAGCTCGTTTGCGCCCTTACATTTTGTTCATAACTGAAGTTTCGGGTGGGAAGTTTTTTACATGCACAAAGTGGAAAACTAGACACATAAGCTACTCTTCATTTCGCATTGCTGTGAATTAAGAAGACTTTCACAAAGTGAACAATGCAGACGTTTTGTTCATGGGCTTCCTTTTTAGGCCATCCTTCGACGTTGTACGAGGCAATGGGGATCGTGAATCAGCTACGCCAAACTAGCTCGTCGAATGAATTGTTCAGTGTATTATCAAAACATCCGTGGCCGGCGCACTAAGGCTAATATGTTTTTTTTTAACAATGTTGTTTTAAGTGATTTCGATATTATTTCGTTAAGTGAAACTTGGTAAAAATAGCTCATTTGCATCAACTGACTATTTTCCTCTCGAATACAGTGTATCGTCGGGACCGAGATTATGAAAAGCTTCTTGTTAAATTGGATGGTAGTGTACTTATTGCAGCTTGAAAACATTTTCGGGTTATTCGCCGATTTGACCTCGGATTTGAGTGCGAGTGTGTTTGGATTAAATAACACTCCGTGATAACACTAGTTTACTAATCGGCACTTTTTTTATTTTCCCCTAATCTCGACGGACCTAGGTTTTCAAATAAATTAGGCATGCTGGTAGATAAACTGGATGTAGAGCGACATCGTATAGGCAACCTGCAATTCTGTTCGGTTTGGCGCTATCTAGCGACTGAAGCAAGAAACATTAGGTATGCCTGGGAGTGGCGGCTGCATTGTTCAAAGGTGAGCTATTACTCTGGTTGCGCTGCTTAGCCTAGTTTCTAAATCAAGAAATACTGGATAAGCCAGGAAGCCGTGATCGCATAACATGCCAGTACGGGAGACAGGGTATAACCGTGGGCTCTCACTCTGCTGGCGCCGCCAGGTATAAACTGGAATTTGCAAAATATTGCTCTGTCGACTGGCACCTTCTCATTTAAGCCAAATGCTCTCTTTTCGTTTGTAAACTTCCTTGGATTTACCCGTTTAAATAGTTTCCAAAACTCAGCTGGAGATGTGATGGATCTGACCTTGGTCAACCTTTTTCTTTGCAACATTTATTCTGTTTCCAGTCCGCTGGTGTTACCAAATGTATGGCACGTTCATTCTTTTTTCATTTCCTTCATGGTTTTTATGGGAAAAGAAAAGTACAATAAGAGTGAGTCGCTTGCTTTCTCAAGACGAGATTACTTTGGCCTTTATCAATATTTAGATAATGTAGATTGGGCATGCATACATAGCGTGACCGATGTAAATTGTGCCGTTGAAGCGTTTACTAACTATATCGTATCTGCACTTGAACGTTTCGTTCAGAAAACGCGTCCTTATACAAGTCGCTATCCGCACTGGTACTCTAGGGAGCTTAGATCTGTCCTAAGAAAAAAAAACTTCATTATCATTGGGAATAAAAGATTGCACAATCGGCTTCTTGGTACCTGAAATTTCCTGAATCGCGTGCGATAGCTAAAAAATTGCTGAAACGCGATGAAATATTACACTCGAGTCAGTAGAGCACCGTTTAAACCGTGACCCAATGCATTTCTGGCGACATGTTAAGGACCGTACAACTCCTACTTCGTCATCAATAAACTTAGCAGACTCGTCTGGCATTATGCTGAGCGAGCTTGAAGAAATATCAAATGCACATCAAATGCATTCAGTTGTATGCAGTGCCAACGCGCTCCTTAAAAAACTATCAAATACTTCCTCGAGTTATTTCAGCGAATCTGCTTATGGGTAGGGTCCCGTGGACTTTTCGTGTGAGGCAACAGAAATGACGCGAAGCTGCTTATGGCTTCCTGACGTTACGAAGGCGTGACGTCACACAACTTCGTGACGTCCCGAAGCCGTGTGGTCAAGGTATATGTATGTGGTCACCACTTAAGTGTCACGTCTGTGTCGTGTGCTAAACAGCTCCGCTGCTCACCCACCTTCACAAAGTGGAATGGCTCATCATTTTTTTTTTCAGTTTATTCTTGATGCTGTACCGAACTCCCTATGGTCTGTCGACAGGGACAACGCTAGTGATCACCTGTCAATCTTATATTTTTAACTTATTCACATTGAACTTGCTATCAGGAAACTCAAGCCAAAGTTATCAGTCGCATTTGACAATATCCCAAGCTTCATCACTCTTCACGTCTTTCAGTGTGATGAACGTTGGCACTGAACGAGCTTTGTGGTTCATTCAGCATGAGCTTCATAGTTAGAATTGGACTAAACACAGACTTCTAAATATCAAATAAAAGTAATTATACAAGCAGTTTTTCTACAATGCAGTGTGTGTAACATCTTGAGAAATGTGTTGCAAAATTCATATCGTACATAAATTTCGTTCCATCTCGTATGCTATATTTCACATCTGATTCATGCCACAACAAAAGATTAAAAATGGCGTGATTTTTGTTGGTGTAATTGGGGTATCATTTCAAAATAATGCTCTACTAAATGAGTCTTTTTTTCTCAGCAATGTTGTAACTTATCTTTGTTTCCAAAAAAAAGTTTTTTTTCAAGAATCAAAGAAAGAATAAAAACACTTAGGGACAAGGACAGACAGCACAGTGAAAGAGCTGTGCTGTCTGTCCTTGTTCGCTCAGTGTTTTTATTATTTCTTTGATTCTTGTATTTTCACCAATCCGCTCTTTGTTCTTTGTTGTTTCTTTTCACGCGTACGTTCTGTCTCTACTACCTTCCAATCAATAGAAACAGCATACGCAATGTTGAAACTCAGTCTTAAATGCAAGCATCTTGACACTGGAAACTGCAGAGACTCGTGACAACATAGCACTACTCTTCAACTGCAGTGCCTTTAACGTTGCGGAAAGACCACAGTTAGGTGTGGTTCTCCCACAACCGCCTCACATTTCTATCTGACATTTCTGTAGAGCTTAAAACTCCTGCCATTCCTCTCTTGAGGCGCGCCATGGGGAGCTGACTGTTCGATAGTTCTGAGAATACCTGCAGCTGTGATTTCTCGCGTGACGCCGATGCGCCGACTCCTGGAGCGACCAGGAGGTCAGAGCTGGTTGGCCTCACCAACTGGAAGCTAGATGCTGTATTCTGCTTGCTGCTACGTTTATTTTCTGGCTAAATTGTTAGTTTTTTGGAAAGCAAGTGATAAAATATGACGAGGACTTCTCCTCATCGTATGTTGGGGGCGTTGCATAACATTTTCCCGTAGCGTAGGTGAATATTTTTTCGTCTTGATGAATGGGGTTCCTCACCATCCAAGCAAGGAACACATAACTGATCCGTTCACAATTTAAGCCCAACATTAATTATCAATTTACATGGCATTATTATGTTGCGTCAACCCATCTACCAACTTTGTGCTGACATATTTTATCACGTTTTTAGAGCGCAGCTCTTAGGCGCCCGTTTCCGGCTTGAGCGGCGTAGCCGTCGTCGTTGGCGTCGCCGTCAGCATAACCGCACGGTGCATTATGGGAAATGTCCCATAACGCACCGCGCGGGATCCTCGTGACGTCACGTGTGACGTCACAATGGTCCCGCGCGGTGCATTATGGGACATTTCCCATGATGCAACGCGCGAGGGAGGAGGAGGGGGAGGACGAGGGGGAATGGAGGAGGAGTGGGAGGGGAGGGAGGAGGAGGAGAGGAGGAGGTGGAGGAGGGAGGAGGAGAGGAGGAGTAGGCGAGGAGCGAGGGAGGAGGGATGGAGGAGGGAAGGAGGAGGAGGAGGAGGAGAGGTACGAGGAGGAGGACGAGGAGGATGGAGGTAGAGGAGGGACGGAGCGGGAGGAGTAGTATCAGGAGAGCCCTGCGCGGATGACAGTTTGATTATCCGTATCCGATCCGCATCCGCACACTTTGTATCCGTATCCGATCCGCATCCGTATACTTTGTATCCGTATCCGAACCGCATCCGCAAAATGTTGAAGCGCGTCCGACTCACAATCCAGGCATTTATTGTAGATCGTAACATCAAGCATGAATTAAAAAAAGCACATTTTAAGCTGTTTACTTATTTTGTACAAAGAAATCTTCGGGTCACCATTCAAAGGGGATGCCACTTTATCATTATCAGTTTCATCGTATTTATATTAAAAGCGATCAGCCTCTTCAAGACACTGAGTGTTGAAGGAAAAATTATCTCAGTTATGTGATCATCCTAAGAGTCCGCGACGCACTGCCCAAAAGACCGCAAAAACAAACAAACAAAAATATATATATAT
Source organism: Ixodes ricinus (assembly GCA_037355805.1). Classification (NCBI taxonomy): domain Eukaryota; kingdom Metazoa; phylum Arthropoda; class Arachnida; order Ixodida; family Ixodidae; genus Ixodes; species Ixodes ricinus. The sequence continues at coordinate 87,855 of JAZHYW010059080.1, read as the reverse complement.
GATTTTTTTATCTTTGTAACACCTATTTTATGCAGACGTGTACTTTTGAAACATAAAATTTAAAAATGGACATAGTTAATTATGAAATTTTAGTTCCGTCAAACAATTAAAAAGTAAGAGAGGTTCATAATCGTTCGTCTACGACGCCCTGGCGTCGAATTTGGACGAATATGAACTACCAGATTTTTTGGCTAGGTCTCTAAGCGTACAAAAAAGAAACACACATGCAGTTTACGGGCTGCCTATGTGAGTGCGCTGTTGATTCTGAAACTTTACAAACCGTGGCGTCACAGGGTCGCGCTCGCTGTCGAGGCACTTGTTTTGTTATTGGAATCATTACCACACTAGGGGGATGTTTCTTCTACTTTCTTGTGATTTGTACGTTCTGAGCTTTTCTTTGCCCGGAGAAAGTTGCCTTTCTTTCCCTGCCAATGCACTAGCTTTCTCGGGACAATTGACGCCCTGTCAATATTTACATTTTCTATAGATGGCAGTTTTGACAAGAGGAAACGCACTAACTGAAGCAATACTCAGTGAGAATCAGATCTTTCTTAGGATTCCTATCGTTTCTTCGGAACGCGTTTTGTGGAAATACGTTTCGTGGACAACATTGTGAAATACGTTTCATGGATATACATTTCATGGACACACGGTTCGTCGAAGCTGTACGTTCTGTGGGGACATGCCCCTGCGACGTTTCGTCGAAAACGCATTTCTTCACTAAACCGCTAAAAGCTAGCGCGCGATTCACAAAGGCGAGCTTAACCAAACCATGCCCCCTCCCCATTGTAATCCAGGCGAGACGCAAAAGTTTGTTACGAAAATAGCAGGGAATGTGTTCGACAAAACGTCTCAGGTTTTTCGATGAAACTAACTCGAGAAGCCTTTCGATCAAACGTCGCATGTCGACGAAACGATCTGTAGATGAAACGTCAGTCGACGAACTGAATGCCACCGGGCAAAACTTTAGACCCGGATCCGCGGATATGCGCATCCGCAGCCCCTGACATCCGCATCCGATCCTCAATCCACCAATATTTGCCTAACTTTTATCCACATCCCCGTCGTTTACTGCGGATATCCGCGGATATCCGCGGATATGCAGGGCTCTAAGTATCAGGGAGGATGAGGAGGTGAGGAGGAGAGAGAGGGGTATACCCTCCCCTAGTACCCTTCCCTCCTCCTCCTCAAGAGCTGCGCTCTAATTTGGCGTTACAGGGGTTGTAAACGTCTTCCATTTATTTTTGTTGTTTTTATTTTAGTGTGGTTTGCTTTTTGTATATTGCCAGAAAGTGCATGTCTTTTCCCGTCATGGTCCCATAACGAACTAACAATAATTATGAAGTTTATAAGATATTAAGATTTGATTTTTACATGTATGATATTATACCGCATTGTTTCTGCAAGGTCTTTTAGTACTACATACTTTTACGTGCCTACGAGAAAGATATTTTACAAATTATGCTGATGAAGTATTTGTTAATCTTTTATGGTTCAGTCAATTGCGCCGCACATATACAAAACCTATAGGTCTTGTTCTTTTACGTAACCCCAAATGCTATGCAAAAAAGCGAGTTTTAGAACAAACTACTAGTTTTCGTGACAAGGAGCAAGTCATTCTTAAGACAATGAAGAAAAAAGCGTAGAAATAATTTCAGTACGATTTCTTGAACATATTGAAGAAGTGTGGCACAAAAACAGTACACTTTTGTTTAAGTTTGACGTCGTAATGCGTTTAATTTAAAAGCTCGAGCCGTTTAACAATTTTGACTCAACTGGGACTGGTTGATGACACATGCACTATAGACTACGGAGCTGACAGGAATGTGCTCGTCACTGCAGAAACACTTTTTGCCTCTCGCCGAGGCGTGTACCAAAGTTCTCACACCTTCAGAAGCACGTTTTTAACGTATTAAATGTAATAGTAGTGTGACACAACTGCCACAGAGAGATTTTAGGCCATACGAAACGGGATGTAACTAATTCCTGTGTTGCTCGTATGCCAGGGTGACAAAGAGAGTGAAGAGATGTATATACCGCGTGACGTAGATGACGTGGCACGTACGGGCGGGGTTTGCCGTTTGAAGTGTCGCAGATCAATGTAACATTATTGTCGGGAAAATTGACTTCCTTGAGCACGAGTGATGTGTCAGTCAACCTCATGGAATGAAGTTCGTCGTCTTCTGCTTGAGCCGCGGCAAGTTCGGCGTAGGTGAAGTGCTCCTTCTCCGTGTTGACCGCATTGAGGTCCAAGCGAGACAAGGTGTCTGCGACACTGTTGTCTTTTCCCTTCACATGACGGACGTCGGAAGTAAATTCCGTGATGAAGGAAAGATGTCGTAGCTCTCGTGGTGAATGGTTCTGGCTCGACGACTTCATTGCGTAGACCAGTGGCTTGTGATCCGTGGCAATAAAGAACGCGCGGCCTTCCAGAAAGTGCCTGAAATGCTTAACAGCTAAGTATGCCGCGAGCAGCTCTCTTCCAAAGGTACTGTACCTCTGCTCGGCGTCTTGCAGTTTTCGCGAGAAGAATGATATGGGTGTCCAAATATCATTGATCTTCTGTTGCAAGACACCACCAACTGCGACGTTCGAGGCGTCGACCATGAGGCACGTTGGTGCATCTGAGGAAGGGTGCGCCAGAAGTGTAGCACTGGCTAGTTCTTTCTTTACTTTTTCGAAGGAGAGCGTCGCTTCCGGAGTCCATGGGAGGGGCGACTTTTCTCCTTTGGTTGTAGTCAGCAGTGCCTCTAACGGATGTAGAAGGGTGGCACAATGTGGGAGGAAACGCCTGTAGAAATTAATGAGTCCAAGGAACCGTCGGAGAGCGCGCTTTGTTGTAGGACAAGGCGAATCAAGGATGACCTTGACTTTGTCCGGTAACGGTCGGATACCGCGCGAGTCGACGTGATGACCAAGGAAGGCTAGCTCTGGCACTCCGAACTGGCACTTGTCAATGTTGATCACGATGCCATATTCTTGCAGTCGTTTGAAGAGCTTCATCAGGTGGTTCTTGTGGTCTTCTGAGTTTCTGCTCGCGACGAGGAGGTCGTCGAGGTATGCGAAGCAGAATGGTAAGCCGCGAACGACCTGATCAATGAATCGTTGAAACGTTTGGGCTGCATTACGAAGCCCAAACGGCATCGTGACAAATTCAAATAGGCCAAACGGAGTGGTGATTGCCGTCTTGGGCACGTCGGCAGGCTCCACAGGGATCTGGTGGTATGCCCTTACAAGATCAATTTTCGAGTAGATGGTCGTGCCGTTCAGGAATGCTGTGCAGTCCTGAACATTCGGGATGGGGTAACGATCTGGCACCGTTGCTGCGTTGAGAGCGCGATAGTCTCCACACGGGCGCCAGTCGCCGGTCTTCTTGGGCACCATATGGAGGGCGGACGACCAAGGACTTGAAGACGGACGCACGATTCCAAGTTGAATCATGTGCTCGAATTCCTCACGAGCCATGCGCAGCTTTTCTGGTCCAAGGCGACGTGGTCGGCAATGAACTGGCGGTCCGGTCGTGAGAATATGATGAGTAACATCATGCTTCGGCACTTTATCGATGTTTCTTGGTTTTGTCAAGTCAGGGTATTTGTCAAGAAGGTGGGCGAACTCACCAGGTGGAGGCTTCACCAAGGTGGGGCTGAGCGCCGGAGCTCGTGATAGGACACCCGACACGTGCATGTGGGTGGTAGCATCGATGAGCCGCTTGTTCGCCATGTCAACCAGGAGGTTGAAGTTGCGTAGGAAATCGGCCCCGATGATCGCGTACCCCACGTCTGCCACCCAGAACAGCCACTGGAAACGACGCCTCAGACCGAGATCCAGGGTCAGTGATTTTTGTCCGTAGGTGGCAATGAGGGAAGCGTTGACCGCTTGCAGTGAAGATGTTCGGGCACGATTTCTGCGGTCGAGGGTAGTAGCCGGGATGATGCTTACTTCAGCGCCTGTATCGACCAAAAATCGTGTACCAGTGATTCGGTCGCTGACATGGAAAAGGCGGCTGATGGGTCGGGTCTGGCCACTTGCCGCCGCTAGCGACCGACCCTCCGGTTTTCCTGGTCCCAGGAACAGGGAGCACGACAGTGGAGGGCCTCGGATCCGAACTGTTGATGGTAGCGGCAGAGTGTTCGATCCGACCGTGGGGATGGTGACGTCCTACGAGGGGTGGAGGGAGAAAACCGTTGTGGCGAGCGCTCTCGCGAATGACGCCGTGACAAACCGGGTTGTTGACGGGCTTCCAGGCGAAGGTTGGCTACCTCGATAGTCAGTTTCTGCAAGTCCTTGCGAAGTTGGGTAAGTTCCGATGTCACATCGGGTGCTGTTTGTGCGGCGTTAACTGTTGGTCCCGCAACTTCCATCATCCGGTCGGCTAACTCAGCCAGTTCCGCCAGTGTAAGGCGGTGCGCCGCTGCTAGTCCAACTCGGACGGTTGTCGGGAGACGTTGCAAAAATAATTCCCGCAGGATGGCAGCGTCGAGGGACGAAGCTTTGTCACCTAGCAGATGTTGAAGGTGACGTAAGAACTGCGTCGGTCGCCTGTCACCAAGCTCTTCTGCGCTCAGAAGTTGTTGCAGGCGGCGCTGTTCCGAGGCGACCAGCCGGTTGACCAGTGCGTCCTTGAGGATGTCGTATGAATTTTCGCCAAGGGGGGCGAGTAGGATGTCCCTCACCTCGGTAGCGGCTTCAGGAGGAAGGGCGTCGACGAGCAGCTCGTACTGTCGAACCGGCGAGGTGATTCTGTGCAATCTAAACTTGTTTTCGACTTGCACGAACCAAAGGGACGGATCCTGCGCCCAGAACTTGGGCAGAGACAGAACCGCTGTTGTTCCGATGACGGGGGCGGCAGCTGCTGATGCCTCCGTTTCCATCGCTGGGGTAATCACGTCCGGGTCACCAATTATGTGGGAACCAGAAGTAAGGTTTCACACATAAATATATTTACAAGTATTTACAAGCGGAAGGAGACTGTAGTTCGCATCGCCTGATGCCGCCGCCGAGCCGTTCCGTTAGTGTCCCGTGAAAGCTCTGCCGCGCGTGTCCCGAGCTCAGCGCTCGCACTTGCCGACCTCTTCGTCGTCTCTGTGACACAACTGCCAGAGAAGCAGAAAAGAGGATGGCAACGCATGGCAAAGCTCTACGCAAAATACTTGTCTTCATTGATTCTGAAACTGCATCGCTGCTTGATGCAAGACACAACAATTTTAGAGAAGGCATATCTCACTTTGAATGGCTGATCAAAACTTTCGGTGATGCTGGAGATATAGCATTCGTCTAGAATACTCTCTCAAGATTTTATTCTGAGAAAATTTTAACAAATTCATCATTTATTTTATTTTGCAGTTCCACGACCCGTTGGCCCAGCCACGAGTTGTTATAGCTGAAGTTATCACGAAAGACTTAGGTTTAAGCGTTGCAAAAGTAGAGAATATCATCAAAATAACAAAATCAAGTCACCGAGGGCGTTTTCATACAGAAATGACAGGTACACGCGCAAGGAATTCGGTCACTTTCTGAAGGAGATTACCCCAGCGTTTCAGTTCAAACAAGGTCTACTTGTGCTTAAATTGCGATGATGCCCCCACGAAGCCATGCAGCCTTCTGGGCTTAAGGAATGTTGACTCTAATCAGAACATCTCACTTACGAAGGCGATGTCTGGCGGTCTTGGCGCACCAACGATCGGCATCCAGGAGGGCGCCCGTGTAGGTGTACCGGTCTCGGCAGAGAAAAGCAACCGCATCAGCTGCGTAGTAACAGGGGTGCTGAGTAAACCCGCATGCGCAAACACAGAGGACGAACACGAAAGTAGTAGACAGAGACGCTGTTCAGCATCTTTCAACAGGGCAAGCAGATTAACACGCACGCGCATATATTGCACTTGGCGTCGCGGGACCAGCGAAGACGTACAGTACGAAGTGTGATCGCTTGCTCTGTAGTTCTTAGTCTTTCAACGTCTTTTAACAAAAAATAAAAAAACACTAAGTCTTCGAAGCTCACAGCCTCTTGACGCCCGCGCACTCTCGTACTTTTACCAGAGCGAAGACGCCGACGTCGACCAGAGAATTTTCGACTGCTGACCATCGTACTATAGGTGAGTTGTTTTGAACAGCTTGTTTTTCCAACGAAAAGGCCTCTGCACAGCCAGCAGGTCGGCGCGACACTCACGTTCAGATCTCTGCTCTTCTAGACAACATCATCACGTGACCAAGTATGCAAGTTGCGCATCTTTATATATATATATATATATATATATATATATATATATATATATATATATATATATATATATATATATATATATATGAAGTCCGGTAATGCGGACTGCAAAAATGCGCGATACTTTACTAATTGGCTAAACTAATTCACTCAAAATTCCTAACTCACTTTTTAATTAGCGGAAGTAGACATATGGTTCCAAACAACACAACTAGCTGAGCGTCATCAAAAACCTCTGCAGATCAGCAATTTTCAGAACATACTTTCGAGCCTGTTGAGAAGCGCCCAGTAGTGCCCTTCCATTTGCACCACTCGTGCGGAGCAGGTACATGGCCGGGGCCTCACAAGAGACGAAAAAATGGCACGGGCGCTTTACCGCAACCTCCTGGCCTTTTACCTGCTTCACAAGCGCGCTCACTTCGAAGTCGAACTGGGCGCTCTCCGCGCGCTCGAACGTTTTCTGAAAATTACTGACTTCCGGCGTCAGACTCGATGACGCTCAGCAACTTCCTAGTTGGAAAACCATATGTGGCTATGTGTCTGCTAACGAAAAATTTAATTGGTCGTTTTCCAATTCAAGTAGCTGACTTCTGATTCTAATGAGTATCGCGCATTTTCTTGCGTCCGCCACCACGAGTAATGCGGTCTCGAGAAAAGATTCTTCTTAGCTGGAATGCACTAATTGTAGGAAGTTTTGTAATTCTACGTTGAAATACCCGGTGTGTATATATGTATATATATATATATATATATATATATATATATATATATATATATATATATATATATATATATATATATATATATATATATATATTAATATATATATATATATGGTTGATTTCATATATGGGTGATTTCATCTCAACTCAGGCACGGATTTAGGGTCGAATTTTTAATTTTGACGAAAAAAATATATGTTTTGGGGCAATTCCTATAATAGAAGAAGACGCAAACGGCAATGTCGTCGGATTTTTTGTTCTCAAGTTATGGACCGTTGAAGCGGCCAAGGTGGAAACTGGCGTTTTTCCAGCTTATCGGAGGTGCCATATTTCACTCCATCTTTTTTCCATACTTTTAACGCTACATCAATATAACTTTCTGGGAACACTCTAGACATAGGCTTTTTCATGCTAATTAAGCGTCTAGGTCATAACACTTTTAATGATTTTTGTTTTATTTGTCAAACCGCCTCTCTGCGACGATATTTGACGAAGTTCAGCAAGCTGTGCTGTGTGACCTAATCAACATATTTTTATGATCTTTATATCACCGTAAAGCTCCAATTAAGCTCTTTCTTTTGAGTATAATTTCAATATTTTGCAATAAGTATGTAATGCGCTACATGTTCCTGAAAAACGAAAATTTCGCAAAACTAGCAAGTTTGGAGTCGATTTTCTCAAAAACCCCACTTTTTATTTCTTTTATTTTTTTATTCACAGTTAGTTAATATAGTGGTCTATCCGAAACTACCAACAGAAATTGTAATATATTGTTTGTATGGCCGCTATTAACACTCGAATATCGTGCTATGAGCGTTTTGAACGGGACTTCGCACAGGCGCTCTGCTGAGCAGAATTTTGGCCTATGTAAGGTTTTCTATTTATCGTTAGCAGTTACCTCAATATCCAACCATAAACATTAATAAAATTTGGAGTAGTGTACTTAAAAAATTTACTTCGAAGTCCGTATCCACAAGTGCGGGCACAGCGCTTATTTCCTCCCAATACGGGGGAATTCAGATCGTTAGAGAATTTCTCTGGGGCCTTTTGCTTTCGGCTTTGAGTTTGAAATACCGAACTTGTCATGTAATTGTCATATTTTCTTATGTCAAACAGATATGCAGTGCATATACATATGTACGATTTAGTATCTGACGCTTAGGAAGTACGGTTTCTTCTATGCGCGTACGGACTCTTTCGTAAAATAACAAGCATTTCGTGGCGTGTAAGGCTTCAAACGTTTTAGTCATGTGTTTAGGTTTCATTTCTATTTTCAGTGATTCATGCCGGGTTACTTAGACTTTTTTCTCTTGACTTAAGTTTGTCCGGGAGTCTAGATGTTACGTATCTTCTCCGTCAATACATAGGGCGAATCTACACACCTTGCAAATCACGCCAGTGCCAAGTAAATAAATATTGTTAGAATAAATATTGCTGCTTCACTGGCTTTTACGCTCAGATATTGAGGTAAGTAGTACTAACATTAAATAGAAAACCTTACATAGGTCAAAATTCTGCTCAGCTGAGCGTCTATGCGAAGTCCCGTTCAAAACTCTCACAGCACGAGATTCGAGTCCCAATAGCGGCCATACAAACAATATATTACAATTTCTTTTGGTAGGTCCTGACAGATTACTATATTACCTAACTGTAAATAAAAATTAAAAGAAATAAAAGGTGGTTTTTTTTAGAAAATCGACTTCAAACTTGCAAGTCTTTCTTTAGAAAAACTTGCAAGTTTGAAGTCCATTTTCTAAAAAAACCCACCTTTTATTTCTTTCATTCTTTATTTACAGTTAGGTAATATAGTAGTCTGGCAGGACCTACCAACAGATATTGTAATATATTGTTTGTATGGCCGCTATTAGGACTCGAATCTCGTGCTGTGAGAGTTTTGAACGGGACTTCGCATAGACGCTCAGCTGAGCAGAATTTTGACGTATGCAAGGTTTTCTATTTAATGTTAGTACTACTTACCTCAATATCTGAGCGTAAAAGCCAGTGAAGCAACAATATTTATCCTAACAATATTTATTTACTTGGCACTGGCGTGATTTGCAATGTGTGTAGCTTCGCCCTATGTATTGACGGAGAAGATACGTAACATCTAGACTCCCGGACAAACTTAAGTCAAGAGAAAAAAGTCTAAGTAACCCGGCATGAATCACTGAAAATAGAAATGAAACCTAAACACATGACTAACACGTTTGAAGCCTTACACGCCACGAAATGCTTGTTATTTTACGAAAGAGTCCGTACGCGCATAAAATAAACCGTACTTCCTAAGCGTCAGATACTAAATCGTACATATGTATATGCACTGCATATCTGTTTGACATAAAAAATATGACAAGTACATGTCAAGTTCGGTATTTCAAACTCAAAGCCGAAAGCAAAAGGCCCCAGAGAAATTCTCTAACGATCTGCATTCCCCCGTATTGGGAGGAAATAAGCGCTGTGCCCGCACTTGTGGATACGGACTTCGAAGTAAATTTTTTTAAGTACATTACTCCAAATTTTATTAATGTTTATGGTTGGATATTGAGGTAACTGCTAACGATAAATAGAAAACCTTACATAGGCCAAAATTCTGCTCAGCAGAGCGCCTGTGCGAAGTCCCGTTCAAAATGCTCATAGCACGAGATTCGAGTGTTAATAGCGGCCATACAAACAATATATTACAATTTCTGTTGGTAGTTTCGGATAGACTACTATATTAACTAACTGTGAATAAAAAATAAAAGAAATAAAAAGTGGGGTTTTTGAGAAAATCGACTCCAAACTTGCTAGTTTTTCGACATTTTCGTTTTTCAGGCACATGTAGCGCATTATATACTTATTGCAAAATATTGAAATTATACTCAAAAGAAAGAGCTTAATTGGAGCTTTACGGTGATATAAAGATCATAAAAATATGTTGATTAGGTCACACAGCACAGCTTGCTGAACTTCGTCAAATATCGTCGCAGAGAGGCGGTTTGACAAATAAAACAAAAATCATTAAAAGTGTTATGACCTCGACGCTCAATTAGCATGAAAAAGCCTATGTCTAGAGTGTTCCCAAAAAGTTATATTGATGTAGCGTTAAAAGTATGGAAAAAAGATGGAGTGAAATATGGCACCTCCGATAAGCTGGAAAAACGCCAGTTTCCACCTTGGCCGCTTCAACAGTCCATAACTTGAGAACAAAAATCCGACGACATTGCCGTTTGCGTCTTCTTCTATTATAGGAATTGCCCCAAAACATATATTTTTTTCGTCAAAATTAAAAATTCGACCCTAAATCCGTGCCTGAGTTGAGATGAAATCACCCAGTATATATATATATATGTGTGAATAAGTTCAAAAATATCTGGGTTTTATGTGGAGCCGCACTCTGAGTGCTACTTGCAAAAAACTGCGTGTAATCCTCCAAAATCCCAAGATGTCACTTTTCCGGCATAGAGAGAAAACCTTTAAGGAACGAGCGAGAGCGCGCACACGCACGCACGCACGCACGCACGTACTCACGCACAAACACACATATATATGTGTGTGTGCGCGTGAGTACGTGCGTGTGCGTGCGTGCGGCGTGTGTGCGCGCGCTCTCGCTCGTTCCTTAACGATTTTCTCTCTATGCCGAAAAAGTGACATCTTGGGATTTTGGAGGATTACACGCAGTTTTTTGCAAGTAGCACTCGAGTCAGTCCCACATAAAACCCAGATATTATTCAACTCATTCACATAAATATAGAAAAGCGTGCGGTGGAACATTTTACTGGAATATAGAGTAGCCACGTTGTGACAAAGAATAAAACAACCGAAATTGCCTGGTTTTTTGTCTATGGCCATATGTGTTCTTTTATCGTCGTTGCTGACGCCGTTTTGCACGGCTTGTATATTCATTGCCCATTTTAGGTAATCTCAGTAACCTACAACCTATGTTGGCTATTTTTTTTTTTTTACATCTGTAATGCAGAAGCGCATTACGCAGCTGGGTTGTTTTACGAGCGGTGGGAACCGTGTCCGGCGCAAATCGACTCGTTCGGCGATCTACACTTATCGATCGGGCTTTGGTGCCTCGAGCGCTAGCGGTGCCTTTGAAAAAGCGAATCTGAACCGTAAGAAAAAAAGAAAGTAAAAAAGTAAAAGATCGAAAAGAAAACGAATACGTGGTCAACTTTTGGCAGGAAGTCAGGGCAGCGTGACCCTGATGCGATTGTAATGTGAAAACTCTTTTTTTTCTTCTCTGACTTTGTTTTCTAGTTTTTATTTTCCACGTTTGTTCGGATAAAGTCCTAGAAGGCTGTAATTTGGCGCGCTTTATGCCAGGCCTTGCATCTATTGACGCTGGTTTGGTGACGCAACTTTCTCTGTAATGCTTGACCTGAAACTGTGCTCCTCGCAACCACCTGAAATTTGTTGCATTGCGAGGGGTAGTGGTTAATATTGCCATCTTAATCCAAACCTTCTTCATATTACACAAATAAAAAACCGACAGAGACACTTGAGACTGCTCACCCGTAGGAATGCGAAAGCATTTTTACACGCAGTGCGCATTCCTACAAGCAGAACGCCACGCCTTCCTTTTTCACACGGCCCTCTGGCGGTGACATCACACTCCCCCACTGCGCAGGCGCGGCGAACCCCGCCGGCTCCACGGCTACCATGACGATGCATCTGCGTTGCTCTGCTTTTCTTCGCTTTTTATTTCTGAGGCACGTCCTCCTTGGCCTTGAGCGCCCCGCCGGCTTCCGTGACGGAGCATCTGCGTTGCTGTGCTTTTGGCTAATGGGAATTCAGGTGCCGTTTCACTCAGCCAATGGGAATTTAGGTGCCGTTTTTCGCCACTACAGACAACGGCCTCGGAAAACGCCGGCTTCGCTGCATAAGACAGATAATGCTTCCGCATTAAAAAAGAAATTGTGCGGTTAGGGCTAGGAAGTGAACGTAATTTTGTGGCAATGTCCGTGTTACATACAGTGCCTGGGAAAAAAAGAAGACATCATTTTTAGTTTTTGCCCACTAAAGTCTTTTTTCACTTTAAGTGGAACCGCGGGCAACGCTGCGATTCGATGAAGACAATCAAGCAGTGCCAAAAGTACATTCTCATGGCACTCATCGCCTTTTCTGCGTTTGCTCTCCCCGACACTGACCAATCACGCAGAGTAAATGCGCCGTGAACCTGGGCTTTTTTCGTGTGCGTGATAAATTTTTGCCGGTGAGAGCAAACTTTCAAAAGACATTGACGGTACACTTATGGCTGCTGTGTAAATCGTGCCGTCCGACCGTACCATCGGCTGCTGTTTGCGGACCTAAAGTGAGAGAAAGTATGGCTCGCCCTTCCATCCTTTCCTCCCTCCCCCAAGACAGAAAATAAACGAGACAACGAACAAACCTCTCTGCCCCTACTCGCATTTTATAGACACACCGAAGCTTGTTGCTCAGTAGCTAAATGAAGTCCAGTAACAGCTCATGCGGTGTTAAGGATTTGGTATTCGATGCTATTTTTTTACCTTAAAATTAAAATGCCGAAATTTTTTTTATCCGCGACATGTTTTTTTTTAGTTAGTTTTCTAAATTAGATATATTCGAGGTATTGTGCGTCGCTTTAGTTACCTGGGAGTCACTTTGATCCAGTTCACGTACCTTTTTGTAATATCTCCGGGAAAATGGTTTCAATAAAGCGAAAATCTGCGTTTTATAGGGGAAGTATAATGGACCTTTTCCGAGAAGCGTTCTGCGCACGCGCGAGCGCCCGATGCCAAGCGGCGGAAGTCTGCACGAAAAATCGAGGAAATTCGGAAGGAGGCTGTGGATCAGCGAGTAGAAAACGTAATTGCAGCATACATATAATTGTGTTACGCAAAAAAAGAAAGCGGACGGAAAGAATAACACGACGTTTAAGTGGACGCCACGGATGCCCCACTTGGACGGCGCGTTGGACACGCCCCGCTGCTCAGAGAACGAAGAAACTGGTAGCGTAGCTCCCATTATCGATTGGTAGCGCAGGTAGGTCCCTTCCTCGATTTTTAGTTCGTGCAGCCACCGCCTAGTGCCGTCGGTATGTGAAAAAGTCCATTGTGTGCGAGTGCGTTGTTTTTCAGCTTGTCGTGTAAAGGCCGGGATTTTCATGTATAACCTATTGAGCTTACATTAATATCCAGCAGGCAGTTAGCGTCTTCTAAATACAAAAGTATATAAATAAGTTGGACCGGAGCAATTTAAAGTCGTAAAATTGGCGAGTGTCAGTGAGTAAGTTAATACAGTTGTAAATTATACGTTTTTTCCACTGTTAAAGTGATTGGAAGGCGAATGCTCAAATTTAGAGATACATGTTTTTTCGTATTTCTTTTTTTTCGCTGTAAGGTTAAAACTAAATATTGCAGACCATCACGCCCACGACTATAATTTTAAAGCCAAACCTTCGCCAGAGACTTGATATAACTAAAATATTTAGTGAGAAAACTTCGTCGTCCCCAAGGTTTCAAAACCTCATTGCGAAAATGCAAGCCTTCTGCGGGTGAATAATATATATGTTCACAGGGAAGATAACTACCGCACCGGCATGGAGGGTTTGGAAAATGTATGATTCGACCTGAACTTCGGACGTATTTGGCGTATGTTTCAATTAAGCGCACGAGACTAGGTTAGGTTTTCTCTAGTTATGGTATAAAAATTTCACAACTACAAAACGAAGAAACTGTTTCAAATGACGCATCTCTGCGTGCCCTGAAGATCTCTCGTTGAATTTTGTTTTGTCTGTTTTAATGAGTTTGCTTGGTTCGCTGTCGACAGTATACTCAGATATGTGGGCATGAGTTTCCTAAAAGTATCATACCAGGTATTACTTCCATTGGTTACACTTTAACTATTTAGTTTATACTTCAAAATAGTAAAGTAGCCTATCTTAGTGATACGCATGTTTTTATGCTTCGTCACTTTTTTCTTCCTTCCTTGATTTATTCCGTGGTTGCGTTCCTTTGAATTCAAAAGCACCCACTCCACATGGCAGTAAAACACTGTAAGAAAGCACAATATAAATATCCATACGTTCTTCTCGATTTCCCAAACGCATAATATCAACACGTCGGCCAGATAAAATACTTTGAACTTCAAATGGAACAGTGAGTAGTCACGCGTTTCTGTTTTTAGGCGAAGCAGAGCGTATTGTTTTCAACTGGAGAACAATTTGCGAGCTCGTATTTAGGTTCAACAAGAAAACAAAAACTGCCCCCGAATTATTAATAAAAGAAATTCCGTCGTTACAATACTCAGTATAAACGCGAGCTACTTTTCGAATGTCACAAGAAGGAAAGAGCATCGTCCTTCTCTCAAGAATATTTTTTCTCAGAAACAATGCTCCGTCGGACACTCATTGGGACGAGAAGCGTTAAACAGAAAACAGAACGATTTTTTTCTTTGTTTCTTTGTTTCTGTGTTATTACCAGGCTGCAGTTCTTGCGTAGAACATTTCGGCATAGTGACAAGTAAAGGTATTAAGTGACATTTTCAGTAAACAAGTACAAGCGTGCTTCCGCACAAGGAAGAAAAAAATCCCGCGGAATCTGTGAACATGTTTTTAGATTCGCTCCAACGAGAACAATTATAGAAGCGCACCTGTGCAGCGCTCTGCACAGCGCACATCTGTCATTTTGTTTCGCCACCTTTGGTAACATTTTCTTTTCCTTTTAGAACATAACCGAAGTGTTCTGCAGCCAAATATGTGTCTCATACAAAGTCGAATAATGTGCCCTCGACGCCGCTAAAGTGTATCATCGGCAGCTATAACCTGAAGCCTAATATTAATATAATAAGTATAAATAGTTGATCAAACGCTTTATGCAAGGGTATCCTCACAGTTACTAGCGCTCGAGGCAGGACTTTAGAACGCGTTTTATATTTAGCGTTTAGTAATTGTAGCGATTCTATCAACAGCGAACAAAAAAGTTAAAAATGAAAGAATCGTGAACGTTTATCAGTTTACTCAAAAACGTGGAGTGGGTGTGGCGTGTGCACCTGATAACGCTCTGCACTGGTTGTCCGAGTCAAGTCTCGTGTAGTGACGCTAGCGACTGGCCGTGTGGCAGGTTACTGTCGGTTTTACGCTGTGCGTTCTCAACAAAGTCAAGCCGTTCGCGATGATCCTTCGCAGTGGATTCCTTCGTGCGATCAAGTGAGTTGGAAAAAAACAAGCGATCTTTGGGTGACGTGACCTACTTCTTCCTCTCAAAATATCGGAGGTCATCTCTTGCCCTGTGTGATGGTAAGCTTTGAATTTGAATGGAAAATGTGTTTATAGGAAGAGACGGTGAAGATGCCCGCGGTTCTTGCCAGATTAGTTTAAGCGAGCTTAGAACACTTATATTAGGTCGCAAGATGGAATTTCCGGATTACCAATGACACCTATACTTTGAAGCTTGCATAGTAGTAAACTCGCAGGCTTTGGGCGAACCGTTAGAACACTTCTGGAGTCCTACGGGGGTGCGATCTGGTATCAGGATTCAGAAACGTTTCTTGACTTCTGGCGCATAAACTCTGCTCTAAGCGAAATTTCAAAGTTTATAACGCAGTTTTGGCATTTAAAACCACATGGTTATACTTTTTTCTTGCTTTCTTAGATGTTGAATTGGTCAAATTGAATGCTGCGTTCTGAGTGTTGTACTAGTACAGTCATGGTCAAAATAAATATAGGAACAACGGAGCACGTGCCTTCCTGAGCATCCAGAACCTTCTAGCGGGACCTGGTGGTATTTCTCCGGTGAGAATATTCTCTTCATTACCCGCCTCGGCATTATCGCTACACGTGGCGCGACACTCACCGTTTTGATGCTAGACGCACCCTTGAAGTATCGCTCTTTATAATCGAAGTGCCGTCAATGATCACATGGAAATGAGAGACCGCAAAATTGAGCATTGTCATCCGCAGTGCAGAGTAATTTCACTGTGTGTCTCTTGCAGTCAGCGAGAATCGTCTTTTATTTCAACATACTAATTACGTTCATGGTACACAAGCCACAGTGCCATTGGATTATAGAACGACGCTCCTTCTAAGCGGTATCAGAAAGGCCTCAGTCGAATGACTAAGGAGAATCTGTAATTCAAATACACAGCTTCTTCGACTGCACGACCAGTCACCGATGGTGCCACGAATTTTTTATGAAGGAGCGGCATCATTCCGGAGGCAGGCCTGTCAAGAGCACAATGTAAAGAAAGCGTCGTTGTCGATGAACCACAGAGATAAAACTTGTCGGGATGAATAAAAAGAGATCAACCAGTCTCTTTCTTCAAACACTGCCGATATCCGCCACTATGTAGCGCCCTAGGTATCATCCGGGTGCCGCTCGGCTGTTCTAAGTTAGTTGACCATGACTGTACTCTCGCGGACAATATGAGCTGAAACAGCGCTCCGGCCGGCGAACGGTACTGCCTGGGCCGCCTGTCGCCTTGCTCCGCACACAGCACACTCTGAGACCAAGATAAATTATCACTTGCGCTCGCTGCTCCACTGCGCTCTTCCGGGCGTCTGCTAGCGAGGCGGCGGGTGCGACAGCGGGCATGTGTCCGGTAGGGCGGCAGGTGTCAAGACATTACACTTGTCGCCCTCCTGCTTTATCGGAAAGACTGCAAGAAAAATGTCGAAGTATCTTAAATTGCCTCTGCAATTATCGTTTTTCTTAATCATAAAAAAGTAATTTTTTTAAATAAGTGCATGCACAAAGTAGGTCATCGTAAAATAAAGGCCAACATTTATATAGGGGTTTAGGCCGGCTTCAAGGTATTTACGTTTTACTTTTTTTATTGAGCACAGCCGTATAAAAAAAAACGGTATCCATACATGTTTTCGAGGAGGCTTTGTAACCTTGATTGGTATGAAAACGTTCAAAAATAATGTTCTTCGTTACTGGGCCCACGCGCTTGTTTCAAACAAAACAAGTGCTGACAAGACACCAGTGTTTTATTTGCAAATTCCTAGTTTTAATACAGTGCAACAAACAGTCATATATTTGCCAGGAGAAGGAGCTTCAAAGTTCATCGAAATAATAATCGCAGAGGACAGTGTCAGACACAAAAGATTAATAGTCGGCGTGGAAGTTCAACAGCACTATACAAGAAGATCGGGATCAAGGATGCACCACTCAAAAGTATGCGCCGGTTAACGGCGTCAAACAGTGCGTCGCAATCGTAGCAGCAAGCTTTGTTCCAATCGGCAGAGGTCCGGTTCAGGGGGTCCTGAGGCGCAGTAAAACTTACGAAAGAAGTTCGTACCGGTTTACGGCCAAGAAGTCTGGCTCAGCCCGAAGCCTCTCCAATTCACATCTCACCGCTTCCCTTAATTCGTCGGCAGTGGTGCGGTGGAGGGGACGCCGTGACACGGCTACCTTGATGCGCACCCAAACGTGTTCGATGATATTCAGATCGGCTCCTTTTGGGGGCCAAGGCAGTTGCGTCAGGCAGCGCTCCTCGAGGAGATAGATACGAGCCTGACATTGCATTTTCTACTTCGGCGCTTTCTTGGAATGCACTGAAATGCACGATAGCTGAAAGGGTGAACATTGGGCTGCACAGCACATGCATCGTGAAGGTCGTTCCGTCAGCCGATATTTTCTCTAGCAGACGGCCGGAAGAGCGCAGCGGCGCAGTGAGCGAGAGTGAGAATTTATCTCGGCCTCAGGGTGCGCCGTGTTTGCGGAGCGATGCGACAGGCGGCGCAGGTAGTACCGTGCACAGGCCGGAGCGCTGTTTCAGCTCATATTGTCCGCGATAGTACCTATCATCGTTTCAAATTTCAACACGGCATTGCAGGCTTTAATCGAGAGATCCGATCTACCGTACCATTCACCATTCCGCGTGCTTCGTGATAACATTAAAAATCTCGAGTTTTCGCGCTCCGTAGATACCAGCAACAAAGAACAATGGATTATTATTATTGTTATTCTTGTTCATCTTGCGACACCTTTGCATTTTTCGCATTAACGTCATAACCGTTGGTACCGCCGTTTCCACCGACGCCCCACCAAGGACTTACTGTAACCTACGACTATAACGTTTGTGTTTGATTCCGTTCACTGAACATATCTAGACTATTGCAGATAGATCCTATGTCCTTGAGGCAGCAATATTTTTGTAGTCACAGTAAAGGAGCCATTTGCAATAACAACACAACCAACGCCTTACAACCTTCTGCAGTTGCACGGGACGTAGCAATACGCACCAATTCGTCGCAGCGCGAAAGCTAAACTTGGCGCACAGATGTCTTATTGCTTACTCTGCCTATTCCTATTCGATTGACACACTTGTGATCTAACAGCAAGTGTATTGAATCACTCGCTATCCCTAGTGTGCCCTCCAGGCTCCTTAATTACTCGCGAAACAGCTTCGTTGCACCATGCTTACGCGGTCAGGATTGCGGTTTGTATTAGCACACAAGAGCCTGGGTTCGTAGAGTGACTTGGTCATTGAAGACATTCTTCCACTGATAAACTTTTATATCGCCTTGCAGCGTTATCAGATTGCACTTTCATTTTCAAACATAGTTTCCCGAATGACGGGATATTTTAGGCAAGACCTGCGCTGGTGTAAAACCAAAACGCCGCAGTAAGTTTTTTTGTTTTTTTGCTAGAAGGATAAAGTTTTGAAGTAAGGAAGACGGGGTTGTAGATCTCTGAAGATACGTTGCGTCATTGCTGCCACTATATTTTCAGAGAATATTCTTAATAGGATTATAAGGCAAGCTCTGCTATACTTCCTTTCATCTTAAATCAGAGCGCCGTCAAAGACGAGAAGATAAAGAACTTTGCCAAAATCGCCGTCTGCGCGCTGCAATCTTTGTCTGCTGGGCTGTGGAACGTCTACTGAGCATGCGCTGTAGCTCTGCTGTGCGGTATATCGGACGCTGCGCATGCGTCCACAGCTCAGTGACTCAGCATTTTTCTCCCGCGTGATAAGCGATGCAAAAATCTATAGGTACACAGACGCGTAGACTAAAATCGCAAGGTCATTGCTCAATATCTTCGCCGATTATACCAAACGCACAGAAGGACTACAAATGACGTGGCGTCGTGCTTTATGTGCTGCTTTATTGTCCTCGTGAGCGTCTGCTGCGCATCTGCTGCGCTCTGGCGTGAAGTTGCCATTTTTTTGTGCAATCTATGGGCACCCCGCAGATCTAACTCAGTGCCCGATACGCGCGCCTCTTGCGGCGGCGTCGCGCATACCTCGGCAGTCGCAGCTCAACTATGGTGCCTGCAGCGCGTCTCCGACTGGTGTGTTTACGCTGCTAAGAAGAAACTGACTAAGCACTTGAATGATTGGACTTCACGGGTAAACGTCTCGCTATATTTGTTAATGAGCATCTTACCATGTCCAACAAGATGCTCCTAAAATGAGCAATCAAAGCCAAAAAGAACAAGTGCTGGAAGTCTGTGTGGACGAAAAACAAAAAAGTGTACGTTAGGCAAATCGAAAACTCTAAGATTCTGGATCTAAGAGGTTGTCAGACATTGAAAAGCGTATAATAACAGAAGTACATTTTACTGTCTGAACCAGAGGTTCTAAGCAACTCTTAGGACGCAAACATTTTTAATAAGCTTCATGTGATCACTAAAAATAGTTTTTTAGTGTTTCACACGAACGCAAGAAGCCTGCAACACAAAAAGGACGAAATCAAGATGTATCTTACGCCTTAATAACTCAGTTGGATATCTTAATGTTTATAGAAACATGATATTCAGCCAAAGTGTCAGCAATACTATTCCTTAATTACACGTGCCTGCAAATTGACAGAGCTACAAAGCGCGGGTGCGGCGTGGCCATCTATCATAATCAGCACTTTCAATGAGTTATCAAAAAATTGCTCTGTAATAATTACTGATGTTGAATGCCTCGTTGTTCAACACCATGACGCTTATTTCGGTGTGTTTTACCGCCCGCCATCTGGGAACTTCGAAAAGTTCTGCTCTTTTCTTTGGTTAATGCTGATATATATTTCGTATGAAAACACGAAAATCATAATACTGGGGCACATCAACATTAATCTACTATGTGATACCAGCAGTCAACCAGAATTCTACAATTTGATGCGGTCCTATGGCTGCACAAACTTCATAAGTATTCCAGCGAGAGTAACGCCACAATTAGAACCCTTATCGGTGTCTTCATTACAAATGTTAATCCTCTGAACACTGTTCCTGGAGTGTTTCGAGCTGATATGGGTGATTATTTCCCTTTATCTTGTTTCCTTTCATATCTTATACCCCACCAAAGTTCTCCGCAATTCTGTAGTAAATCTTTTCAGAACACTGATTGCCAAAGTATTGAAACATTCTATATTAAGATATCTGAAACAAACTGGCAAAGCGTGATGAGCTACTCATAATGTCGAAGAATCATACAATTTTCTATGTAGCGCTCAAAGAGTGCTATGACGCAGCTTTCCCCTTACAACTTTCAAGAAAACGTCGCGGAAAACATGGATATCAAGCGACTTGATGAAGCGTAGAAAAAGAAAACAGCATATTTCAAAGAAAGTTTAAAATTCGCGCCAGTACTATACTTACAGAATACGGGCAATACAAAAATGCACTAAACCGTGACATTAAGAAAGCCACGGCCCATTACCGCATCAGTAAGCTTAATAACCTTCGGAATGATCTAAAGCGAGCCTAGAATGCCATGAAGTCAATTATAACGTCCGACTCCAAAGCAGCACCCTTATATAGAGATAAGGATTCGGAACGAAACCTTCCAAAGACATGACATGGCATATATGATAAATTACTATTTTATCAACGTTGGTGCCCACGGCGGTCAAACCATTATCTCACCAGATACCCTTCGGTGAAACGCATCTGGAACATACTAAGATGCTACATCCCGTCACTTGTACTGAAGTTGCAGCTAATAGAACATAGAAATATAAAGGCGCCTGTGGAGTTTATAATATAAAAGTTGATCCAATTAAGCACGTGTCTTCCATAATAAATAAGCTACTAGAACACATATTAAACCTTATATTTGTAACTGGTACTTTCCCAACTGCGTTGAAAACTGCGAGAGTTACTGTAATATATAAAAGTTGCGACAAAAGCGACGTTAGCAACTACCGACCAATTTCAGTACTTCCGATGCTGTGGAAGGTTTTTAAAAAGCTAATTAATAGCAGAATACAAACTTTCCTAACGAAATGTTTGGTACTTTCTACAGCTGAATACGGATTCCAAAAGGAAAAAATTAACTGCGCACGCATTGTTAGATATAAAGTATAAATGTTTTAAATAATTTTGAAAATAAGCTATTTACACTTGGCGTTGACTTAGATTTTCACAAGACCTTGACAGCATCAACCATGACGTTTTAATTAACAAATTGCCTCGGTACGGCGTTAGAGGTAGAGCCGTAGACATAATAAAAGTTTTTTTTTAAATAATTGCGACTTATGTAGTATTTAACGGCATTTGTTCTGAACATATGACAGTATGAATGTGGGACTCCACAGGGATCTATTTTGGGACCACTGCTTTTTAATATCTAATTGATCGATATTATCAACATTCCAAACTCTCCGAACCTAATTATGCATGCTGATGATACTAGTCTTTTTTTCCTCTACTACAACTGAAGAACTTGAGCAGATAATTACTTACAAGCTTTAAATAGATGGATGGAGGTAAATAATATGAAACTAAATGCTAAGAAAACAAGATATTTGCTATTCATGTCGAAAAACAAAAAGACGTTAGCAGACTACCATGCCTGAATATAAATGGCTGTAGTATAGGACAAATAGCCGACTTCAAATTCTTAGGTGTGTAGTTCAATGACAAGCTCTCCTCGCCGAACCCAACAGAACATATTAAAAAGACCTGTCTAGAGCAATAGGAGCACAATATATAAAATAAAATATATCTCGACTCCCTGGCTAAAGATTCAATTATACTATTCACTCTTTTACATAAAACTTTACTACTGTTTTCTAGTCTGGGGGACAACTTGTAAAACAAACTATAACGGGCTTCTTAGTTTACAAAAGCGTATGATACGAATTATTGCGAACGCGAGCTACAATGCAAACGGCGAAATATTCCTTGAAATTTTAATATTTTACCGCTCACTAAACTCTACCACCATACACGAACTCAACTCTGTTACGTCACGGCGCGGTAGTGGCGCATCGAGCGCACTTCCAGTGTGGGGCTGTGGGCTCAAGTCACCATGCGAGACGTGCATTCCTGCGTTGTTTAGAAAGGAAGCAGACAAAAACCTGTGTTTTCATCAAAACGCCGAGACTGGGGTTGTACCAAAAGAATCGAGAAAGATTTAAAGGTTAGTTTTTATGGGCTCGGTTTGTCCGAGAACCTGGATATGTACCGTGAAAAGGGAAAACCAGACGCCGTCGGACCACGATTACTTGGGCGGGAAGCAATTTGGGTTGAATTCACGATTACTTGTGGTCATCAAATTTATTTGATTTGTTCCAACATGAACGCGGAAAAACCGTCAAGTTGAACGGACCACCTGCGGACTGCGTTCAGTGCGTCTCCAAGTTCAAACGGCCACCTGATTGTTCAAACAGTCTTCTGCTCCTTCAAACGTTTCTGCTTGTCGTCTGCTCTTTCAGACTACACCGGCCCGTAGATCAAACGTTGGCCCGGTAATTGCAATAAGAAGTAAGTGCAGGCCTCAAAAAACTTTTAAGCTTGAAGGTTCTTTTGGGTAAGTAGGCTCGTCGTGAACAGTAGATGCAAGGAGATGTTGATCCTTGTTACCAGTGGCCATCATCGACTTGTTATTCCTGTTTCACTTGGTCCGTTCTGCTTCCGATTTTCAGTATCGACGTCGACCATCTCAGCTACGGTTCACGCTTTTGCATCTCGAGCGGCGTCGCGACTGAAAATTGCGAGCGGAATCTCATCATGCGAATCAGGCTTTAGCGTCTATTCTGCTGCGCCCACGCGGAATGATTCACCGCATGTCACATTATTCACGCGAAGTTTTGCAGTGTAACGAGCCTCGGTAATTTTGCTGAGGCCCCTCAAGTAGCCACACATTGCCAGGAAGACGTAGAATCGACAATTCCAATGCGAAAAAGAGCACGGGGACTCATACCGACGCCGACAACATCGCATTTCAATGTTTTTCTTTTTGGGAGACGGCGAGCTTCTTGCCCACACTCCATCGCGCATGCGCGGCGCCGGTGGCGTCCGCTAGGGGCGCTCCGGTTTGTTTGTAAACATGAGTTGGTCTATAAACGTGGACAGCTTATTCATGTAAAAGGAAGAAATAACGGCGTCTTAACTCCTTCAAAATAAACGGGATATAACGTCAGGGCCAGGTCAGCTTACAAATTACCACGGATATGAACAATTTATAGTAAGCAAGTTATAAAATTCCAAATCAGCCGGCTCATTAACGCCACAGGCTGCAACGCAGCACATACCGGTACATGCAGTACCGCAATAAAACAAACTTCGCTTCTGTTTAATGAGCAATAAGTTAGAAATTCTCAAAGTGTGTTTTAAACACATTTTTGTTGATTGTTTCAGTTAGCGGGGAGACGGAGTTGGTGCATAGGTCACGTGCCGTCAATTTCGCCTAGGTCACGTGACTTGAGGTTACGTCACCTGACGCCCCTTTCCTCGCTCAATTTAGCAGAAAATTCATGGGCGCACGAAATTTTGAAATTAAGAGTAAACTTAAAAAGCCTTTCATGTTTAAAAAAAAAAACTTCCTTTTTTTGCAGTTTTGTTATTAGATGTTTAGCCGACCCTTTATGCGATTGACTAAATTAACGGTCGATCGCAATTTCGCTTACTCACTCCAGGTAATTTAGAGTCTGGAAGATTCATCTATGTCGGCAGAGGTTAGAATCCAATGAGTAGCCAACCATGGCAATAACAGAAGTTCCGAATGAAGCTTGGGGCTATCCGTCTAGAGCAGGGAAAACAATCGAACAACAACAGCAATACTTCGCGACGCACTCGTTCGAATTCTAACCTGGTTTGGGGGCACGTCATGTGCAGCAGGCAACCCACGCGAAAGGAGCGGCGGCTTGGCTGTTTCGGAGCGCCGTATTGGAATTCGGATTGATTGTGCGCATGTGAGTGCGAGCTGCAATTAACGTCTGAGTCGGCGAATATTGATCAGTCGGTTTCAGCATTCCATATTGAACCATGCTGCCAGAAGCTGGTGACTGACTTCCTAAACTTTAAATCATCGCCAAGAACTGTGAGCCGGTAGTTTTGAAAGTGCCTATTTCGTATTCTAAACTATGATTAATCGGTTCGATGACTGCGTCACGTTTTTGCTCGATAATATGGTCCGCCTGGACCACCCCATGTGAATATATTAGTAGTTATTTTAGAGCGCAGCTCTTAGTCGCTCGTTCCCGTGTTTCGCGGTGTCGCCGTCGGAATAACCGCACGCGTTGCATTATGGGACCTCAAAGACCTATACACAAATTCACTTCCCCGCTAAATTTAGCGAAGAAGCTAAATTGGTGTGTATGTCTGTGACGTCTAATCATGCAACAATGCGCATTTAGTTTCCCCGCTAAATTTAGCGGTAAAACTGACGTCACATGACCTGAACAGCAATTCAGTTTCCCCGATAAATTTAGCGGGGAATTGTATTGGTATTAAGGTCACGTGACGTAAATTTTTCTGCTAAATCTAGTGGAGAAACTAACTTTGTTCATAAGTGACGTGACACGAAATCATGTGACGTCATTTCCCCGCTAAATTTAGCGTGGAAACTGAATTGGTTGAGGTCACGTGGCGTCAATTTTCCAGCTAAATTTAGCGGGGAAACTGGCAGGAGGGAGGTTATGGAGGAGGAGGAGGGGCGAAGGGGGAAAGGAGGAGGAAGGAGGAAAAGGGGAAGGTGGAGGAGGAGGGAGGAGGGAGGAGGAGAAGAGAGGAGAAAAAGGAAGGTAGTGGGAGTAGGGGAGAGGGAGGGAGGAGAGGAGAGGACGGTAAGAGGGGTGGAGGAGGAGAGGAGGGTACAAAGGAGAAGTAGCGGCATACCCTCCCCTCCATACCCTTCCCTCCTCCTCAAGAGCTGCGCTCTGATTTCGCATTACAGAGATTTGTAAACGTCTTTCTTTTCAGAGCCCCGCTCTTAGGCGCCCGTTTCCGGGCTGAGCGGCGTCGGCGTTGCCGTCGGCGTATCCGTGCGTTGCATTATGGGACGTTTCCGATAACAACATCACACAAGACGTTACTTGTGACGTCACGAGGGTAAAATTGGGTCACGAAGGTCAGTGGGTCACGAGGATGCCTACGTGGGTCTCCTGTGACCCTCGTGACTTCCGCTAAATTTTGTGGGAAAATTCTCCGCTAAATTTAGCAGGGAAATATTTACGCTAAATCTAGCGAGAAAATTTTCACACCAAATTTAGCGGAAAAATTTCCCGCCATATTTAGCGAAAAAATGTTACCTTCATGACATCACATGGGTACCTTCATGACAAACGTGACACTTGTGACCCAATTTGACCATCGTGACG
The DNA here is from genome assembly GCA_037355805.1 of Ixodes ricinus. Classification (NCBI taxonomy): domain Eukaryota; kingdom Metazoa; phylum Arthropoda; class Arachnida; order Ixodida; family Ixodidae; genus Ixodes; species Ixodes ricinus. The sequence continues at coordinate 62,432 of JAZHYW010059080.1, read as the reverse complement.
TCCGTGACGTCACGTGGCGTCCTTATAGGAAACGTCCCATAATGCAACGCGATGTTGCATTATGGGACGTCACGTGACCTAAACACGTACTCAGTTTCCCCGCTAAATTTAGCGGATGAGTTTTCGCCAAATTTCCCGCTAAATTTAACAGGAAAATGTTGGTAGAATTTTCCGCTAAATGTTCGCTTAATTTAACAGAAAATTTTGCGAAAATGTTCCTCTAAATGGGAGGAGGATACGGAGGGGGCAGGAACATACTCTCTCCTCCGTACCTACCCCTTCTCCTCCTGAAGAACTGCGCTCTAATTCGGCAATACAAAGAATTGTAAGCGTCTTTCACTTTTAGAGCGCAGCTCTTAGGCGCCCGTTTCCGGCTTGAGCGGCGTCGCCGTCGCCTTCGGCGTAACCACGCGTTGTATTATGGGATGGTTCCCATAATGACGTCATCGTCACGGATCACGAGTGACGTCACGAGGGTCACTAGGGTCACAAGTGACGTCACGAGTGACGTCACGAAGGTCACTCGTGAAGGTCACGACGAAGGTCACGACCTTCACGACGGGTCACTAGGGTCATGAGTGACGTCACGAGGGAGGAGGAAGGGATGAGGAGGAGGAGGAGAGGGAGAAGGAGGGGATGAGGAGAATGAGAGGAGGCGGAGGGGGAGGAGGATCAGGGGAGGGAGGGGAGAAGGAAGAGGGCATACCCTCCTCTCCGTACCCTCCTCTTCTCCTCCTCAAGAGCTGCGCTCTGATTCGGCATTACAGGAAGTTGTAAGCGCCTTTCATTTTTCTTTGGGAATTTAGTAATTAGGATTTTGGGGAGGATAACTGATCTCTAAGAACAGTGGCTCCCTCTAATGAACAGCGGAAGTTTGTATTGTTGACGAGAGACAAAAAAAGGACAGGTGGCTCGTTGGTGTGGACTGCTTAAGAATTGCGCTGCGACGGAAGTTTGCATCGTATGTTTGTGCGCGGAACTTTATGCGCGGTGAAATGCAGCAGCTACTTCCGGGTTCGGCTACTTCAGAGTTCAGCCTCTTCCGGGATTGACCACTTCCGGGAAGAGAGGAGGGTCACTATTTGAACTGCAGTCAAATCGCCTATTAAATTAACAGCGGCGTTCGAGACTCTATTTGTGTCTGTCGGAAAGAAGACCGAGTGCTGCAGCTGAGCTGGTGAGTTTGAGGCAAGATAACAAAGCCGAAGACGCAGAAACGAAAAGAACGTACAAAACACCTGTCACTCCCATCTTTTCGTGTTTACTTTAATCTCAATAGCTAGGTTGTGGTACGTAAGTATGATTAAACATAAAACATAATTTCATTATAATCAAGACAACGAATCAGATAGAACTTAAAGGCAGCTTCACACTGTACCGTTTCCTTGCATTGCGTTATGTTCCGAAAGCTTACGTCGAGGGTCACCGGGACGTATTCTTCCGCACGAAGCCTGGCAGCCAGTTCAATTGGCAGAATTTTTCGCGACGTTCGAGGCACGGATGTTGCGGTGACCTAGACGTAACATGAGAAAACGGCGCTGTTCGAGCAACATTGTTCGGTCACCATTGTTTGCTCACGAAGCGCATGATTGGCTCCGAGTCCTCGCCGAACGGTGACGTCAGTGCTCGTTATCAACACGAGCTGAGCCGAGTTGACGCCGAACGCATGACGTCACCGTCGTGTCCATTGCATGCTCAGAGTGTGTGAGCAAGCAATGGCGGACAGTCGTTGACGCGGACCTTTATAAAGGGTCTATTGTCCATCCTTCTGTTAATACCGAGATCCAGATTTTCTCTCAAACTATAACCTGTTGTATTTTAAATTTCACCTGAATGATTAGTCTGGGGTTTGTTAAGTTCACAAAATATTAAAATAACGGAGGAAACGTCGAAGAATTTTTTGTGTCGTCTTGTCGGTTATTGTATTTCTTATTGCCTCAGGGTTTAGATTATGATGTTCACTAACCATCTCGCCTCCATACGTTCGCCCCTTGCACCATCTTATGTTTGCCAAAGCTGGAGAAACGAGAACTTGCTGAAGCGTGTTGCGCTGACTCGGCTCTCGGAACAATTCGAACGCGTTTACTTTTTGGGGTTTCTTTTTAACGACGTCAACGTAAAGCATACAGTCTCCCTAAAAATGGGAGCTTCTGTGGCAAGCACATGTTACCTTTCTCGGAAAACAAAGAAGTACTTCTTACGTGCCAGAGATTGCGTTGCGAAAGTGAAATTTAGGTTACTCCACGTGGATGCTAAAATTAATAAAGGATATCTTTTTTTTTTTCGCAAATATTTTTTATGAATATTTCTATTGTTCAGAACTTGCGGGGTTGTAATGTCGTCAAAATTGCGTTTTGAAAGGCTAAAACATGTCCACCCACCTTTCTCTCTCTCTCTCTTTATCTTTACCTCTCTCTCTCTCTCTTGCTTGTCCTCAATTGTTTTTCTTTCTCAGTTTTTCCTTTTTTTTTGTAATTTGTGTTTGCTTTTCGAGGTTGTCTTAACGGGAGTACATGGACGTGTGTTTACAGGTTTTTTTTTTCTGACATGTCTGCGGTATCGATAGTTTTTTTTTTTTTTTTTTAGCAGTTGAAGCGAACTTAAGAAGTGTAATTAAGGACTGTAATTTCTTTTTTCGATTGAGCCATCAATTTAGCTTTTCCTTCGCCGCCCCATCCTCGTCTTTTTATTATTTGAAGGAGCTACCTTTTTATCTTCTGAAAGCGCGTGGCATCGATCCTGATGTAATCTTGATTCAAAGCGCAACGTGTTTTTAGTTTCGTATACGACATTTCGCCATTTTTTATGTATTGTTATTTAAAAGAAAACCGATTGCAACGATTGATCTGCTGAATAAGTGTTATGGCACTTTTCACGGGAGTGGCGGGCTCGCAAATGTATGTCTTATAATCAAAAACATATTTATCTATCTGTGCCTATATAAAGTTCGAGAAGATAACGGTCGGCATTGTTAAGTGAAGATTTTTCAATTCTCGCAAAACGAACTGCCGCAAACGAAGAGTTATGACGAAGGGACACCCGCAATGATTAGACACAGCACCCTCCCCGAACACGCGCGTTTTTAAATCTGCTTTGTTTCCGAAGCTCGTAAGCGAGAAGCAATATGTTGGCCTTCCAGCGACAGTTGGAAGATGATCAAACGAAGCGTATATTGCCACGCCCTATATAGTTTGCTAACAGTTGACATGCATTCGCCTAAATGCCTCTCGCTGTTGCAGGACTCGAAACAAACTCATTCATCTACAAACTACTCAAAGCCGGTGGAGATGCAGAGTTAAGTTTATCTGTATATGATGAAAAAAACAGCTCGGAGATCGCGGACTACGAAGAACATACTCAACAGGACCATGCTGTACTCACCACTGAATAATGTTAATAGAGGAAACAGAGACAGAAAATCATACACAGTAACCATAAAGATTGCACAAAAACATGGCCACACTCGCCAACCGTGAAGCGTGTCAGTTACCTACATGTCTACCCGTTCACTACGTGACTCATTTTTCTACCCGCAGGAAAGACATTACTTTTGCTGACAGAACCAACGAAGGTTCACAAACACATAAATGCCCATGGCACGTAATGTGGAAGGCCTCCATAATCTCTCTCGTCACCCTATCCCTGTGTGTGCCCAGAATGGTGACCCTGCCAAAATCAGGCCGACGTTCGCAATCTCTGCAATGAATTCGCAAAAGCCCCCCACCGTGGCTCCGAGCGAATACGAATGTTCTCTTAATCTATCGTTCAAGCATCTTTGTCTCACATAATACCTGCTACAAGACAAAGGGTTCTTATATAGTGAGCAAACGTTTGGTGTGCAAACGAGTGGGTGGTGGTTAAACATTTGACTAAAACCCCGGGACATGGGAAGAGAAGGGACGGACAAACACAAGGTTTCAACTCAAGACCTTGTGTTTGTCCGTCCCTTCTCTTCCCAGTCTCGGGGTTTTCGTAAAATGTTTAGGATCTTATACACCACGCACGAAACACAAGCGACAAAAGGTTCTCTGTGTGCCTTGGTACACTTTGTCTTCGAACGACCATCTGCACCCGCACCAACCCTGGAACATGTGTCTCCTATTTTTGTGGCGCAGAAAACGTTACCTGTATCCCATATCTACCACCTACTTGTTTCAAGTTATGGGACACACGGTGGTGGTAAGGGACCACCACTATGCGCTTTTTTTTTCTCTAGGCGCCTTCGTCATCTCTACCCCTTTACCTTTTTTCATGAGTGTGCTGGCTTATTCCGCCAAGAGTGTCCAACAGGAACACCAGCTTCTTTAGTCTTACAAATTGTCTTCTATAAAACTTCGGTCATCTTGTGGGCAACGAATTTTTTAGGTCCGACCCAAGGGACAACACCGCTATGGCCCTCTTGTTAACTTTTGTGAGTGGGAGTATTTAAAATCCAGAATCGCCTTTTTAGAACGCGGGCAAAACGACCAACATATAGTTTTTCACCCAGGTACATCGTAAAATCTAGGAAATGCAGAGCCCCTTCGTTTGGCGCTTCACATGTGAACCTCAGGCCTCCGCCACAGTTTTCAAAGGCGTTAAAAACAATACACCGCGCCTCGTCGTCTTCTGTCCCTTTATACAAAACCAAAGAATAGTCTACGTATAAAAACTCTTTTTACAGCCGTTGCCCCGACAGTAAACTCCACTGCTCTATCTACCTCGAATAGGTAAATGTCGCTCAAAATTGTTGACATACAGTACCCGATACTCACTCTTTGTCTTTGTAGGAACAAAGAAATGTTCCAGCCTACAATAATAGAATTCAGATGAAATCGAAGCATCCATAGGAAGTCCTCCATGGCCACTCCACTTCAGTTTCTGAACTCCAGCTCCCCGTTCGTTTCAATACAATATATAACAGAGGCAATCCTCTGGTCACATTTTGCCGCGACGAGTTGAAGTTGTTCGGGACTACTTTTTGGGATCGCCGACGTTCGCATCCATGCGCGGCCGGAATGCATGGGGGCCCTTTCCCTCTAGGTTATTATATCAACTTAACGATCTTGACGCTGCGAGCGCCGACTCGTGTTATCGCGAACGAACCGTAAACAAAATCCATATATACAATAGCGCCTCAGATTAGCCGAAGACTCTCGGCGTAAACGGCTCAATTTATTGGTGATTCGCGCCATTTATTCTCGTTCCTCGGCGCCCACTTCACGGCTCTGAGAGCAGAACGCCGCCTTACCCTAGCTTGCACCACCAGTCAGAGTCGTGAAACTGGCGCAAGTTTTACGAGCACGTTTTCTCGGGTAACCTGGAAGCCAACTTTACGAACCATGAGCAGTAACCAGGCGAAAAAGCACTGGTGACGTTTTATTGGTTTTGTGTCTTTTCGAACGGTATTACTTCGCTGCGTTTCGGGCCTAACACGTGGTATGTCCGCGCATGTGTCTCTCTTTATGTCGTAGTTTGGGCGGCGATATATATAATTTATCTAGATTTACAAAAAACTAGAAGGCCTCAAACGTGTGTACATTCGTAGCTTCTTTTCAATGTTGTTCATCGCCTTATGACGTACGCCTAGATGAAATGAAGAAGTCATTTTTCCTAGTTCTATAATTTGATGCGTTAATGTCGGAAACCTCGTTGAATTCAAGGTCCCTGATATGTACAATTATAAAAAAAAAATTGTTTGCTTAGAGGTAATCGTACCTCTTGTTCCCGAACCCAACAAAACAAAGGTATGCCCTAAACCCTTGTCTTATTCCTACCTTCTTCCCAGTTTTGAGTGAAACGTGATAAGTGTCTGACGCCATATTTGTTTGTCGCTAATTTGAGTAGACTTGGTCCTATACGCTAGGAACTTTGAAATTTAGATGTGGCCATAATGAGCTGGGCATAATGTAATTGCAGTAACACCCCCTTCGTTCTTCAAATGGGTTTAAATTAATTGCATAATTAAATATTATAATTTCTAACCAGACCACGCACAGCGAGTGTGCAATATTATTTAGATTTCCATTATCAAGTCATTACACATCTACAGCTACATCAAATTTCGTGGCAACAACCGTTAGTGGCTCTATAAATTAACTTGCGTGTAACCGCGTCAAAAATACGAATCGCTTTTGACGGCTTTTATTAAATTCAGGAATGATAAAATACTATTTACAATAGGCTTTTCCCACTTAAAGATCGCTAAAAGCAATCCCATCATATATCAGAGGGAATGTTCACTGACGACATAACCCAATTTCGATACTCACCCCAATAAAAGTGAAGTTAGCGTTTCGGCGTTTTCTACAACGACATTTTCTCTTTTTCAAGGGACATTATATTTCTTTGTTGTTGTTGTTGACTCCACTTATATATATATTAGACTTAGAGCCTCTACGCTCAAGCAGCACCATGAGTTTTTGTCTCTGAGCCTGGCATTGTTTTTTCTGCGGCATGGATGAAGTTGCTTGGGATTTTAAAGGCTGAGCGCGAAAGTTGCCGCAACAAGCGAGGCCTTCTATATCCCGTCGCACGTTAGGATGGACCACAGCGGACGCTACCAGTCAGGCCAGCCAATCCAGTGCTGGGAACCTGTCACGTGACTACCAGTCCCGCGGGTCGCCGCCGCTCCCGAGGGTCACGTGAAACCAGGCTTCTGCTGTACTCATTGCAAGTAATCAAATTACTCGTAGCGCACTATTTCTTTAGTAATTGTTCTAATAATTTGCACGCATTGATCGGAATGTAAGTGCAAGAGTAATCTGATCTAAATTTACTTGTGAGCGTTAGTAAATTTTCCTCCCATTCGTAAGGGTCCCCTTTGTTTGTACAAGTTTCCTACTAAGGAATCCTGGAACCAAGTCTTCGATGGGAAGATGGCTTACCAAAATTGGCGAATTAAGAAGATGAGTAGTTTACAGTTTGGTACTTCTAATCCAATAAGGAACATTATGAAAGACCGCTTTTCAAAACCGGCGGAAATATCTGGCGTGCTGAAACTTTTAAGTAATTGGAAAAGTAACGATTATTTTTTCAAGTAACGGCGAACTGATTTTCTTTTTTAATATAGTGTAATACTTTTTAACCGAGAGTAATTGCTATTATAATCGGTTACTTCTCTCAGAGCAATGTGTGCAGAGGGGCATGTAGACGTTACTGACAACGTTTTGCTAAATAACCTTACTCGCTCCTAACTAGAAAGAAACTAAGCAAGCTACTCTTTTCTGCGGTTCCTAGAGAACGCGTTACTTCGGCTTAAACGCAACGAGTTATTTTCTCGTTCCTCTGGACGTGTTATTTTCACGAAGCAGTAGTCGCTGCTTCCTATAAATTTCGTCCTTAATAGTTCGCTTTTTAACGCGTTCATTCGGGATAACTGCGGCTATACAGAACATGTACCTTGCGCGCATATTTCATGGTGTATCTAGTGTTTTTTCGTCATGCAAATTACAGGCGCTAGCTGGAATGAGAACCAGGTTGTGTAGGTATTGTGCTGTTCACGCGTTCCCTTTCGGAAGTAACTCAACACCGTTCCTCATCGTTATCAAAACGTAACGAACATACGTTACTCTTTCTTCACCCTAAAAAAGTAAGTAGGTCGTTTATTTGTCACAAAAAGGATCAAGGAACGAGGTAACGCGTAACGTGTAACGCGTTACGTACATCTCTGCGTTTCCTCCACGCCGCACTGAGTTGGTTTCGATGGCTCGTGTCCTCTGCTGCGGTTCGTCGTAAAGTGGAAGGGTGTATAGAGGACGGCTCTTTCGAGCCCGCACTCCGTAATCGCTGGCCAGACGTCGTTATAGTGAGGGCCTACAATTTATCCGTCTTAGATAAAACGAGTGTTTTGTTGCTTTTTGTTTCATTTGCTTGCCTTTTCCGAGCTTATCGGCTGTATCGGCGGCGATCCCCGTTTTCTTGATCCTTCGAAGAAAACGGACGGTCTGCAAGTCAAGCTGTGAACCTTCCTCTCCGTGATCCGTTTCTGATGCCACTGAAGGAGGAGATTGTTATGTAGGAGCACTCTCTCGAGGCGAACGACCACTATCCGGAAAAGTGGGTACATCATTATTTTTTATGGTTACTTCAAAAATGCCTTTATTTTTTTCTAGGAGACCACTGTTTAATTCAACAGAAATCTGCCTTTTCACTTCTGTCCGAGGAATCCAAGAAGTATTATCATCATCCCCGGTATTAGGACATGAAATGCTCTTAACGAAACCCCTCCCCCAATACCCAAATCCCGAATCTTGAAATTTTTATCCGTCTGTCCGTTCATACGCCCGTGCATTTCCCGCTATATTTAGAGAAGAAATTGACGTCACTTGGCCTAAACACCAATTCAGTCTCCTTACTAAATTTAGCAAGAAAATTGATGTCACGTGAGATTACGTCACGTGACCTATGCACTAATTCAGTTTTCCCCCCAAATTTAGCGGGGCAATTGACGTCACGCACCACGTGATCTTACTCACGTCACGTCACGTCAATTTCTGCGAGGTGGTAGTTTGAGCTTAATACATTCTGTGTTCCCCGCCGTTCGAGAGTATGACCAAACTTAAATAATGTTCTAAAAATACAAAAAAAACTACAAAATTAAAAAAAATTGAAAAACAATGGGTGTAAAACGTTTTCTTCGAGAAACTTGATTCTCGACAAAAAAAAAAACAGGACAAATGGCCTGTAATGGCTATAATTTAAACCAAATTGCATTCTAACGGGTGTTCCTCCATGAATCACATTTCGACAGCACAAATTTTAAATACATGCGTGCGGTGATTATGGTTTCGAATTGAGATGAAGATGTATGGTTAAGACCAACATTAAACTTGTTAAGATAAGACGTTTTACATTGATCTAATTTACGAGATCGTCCTCGAAACATTTGCCCTACCTCGTTTCTGCCTTATCAATACTATTCATGGTAGGCTCTTAATAAAATTTATTCTGCTCTCTTGTGCACATTATGCACTGATTTCCATTTTTTTTTAATTATCTAGGTTTTGAGGCATGAACTGTTCTACCACGACCACTCCTGCCTTGTGTGCAACGTTTTGTAAGTGCTATGTTGAGTTAAACTAGATTTTTTTTTATCTTCAACGTTTGATACACATTTTGTCAAGTAAGCACCCGGATATTCCTTTGCTTATCTAATGTAACTCATTAGTGAAATCACAATGTGGAAAATGCGACTTACCTAAGCCGTTAAAGTCTTGATCTAGGAACATGCTTCAGTTCACTGTCGTCCGGTCTTCCAACGCAAACCAAAAAAGAAAAAATTATAAAATTGGGACTAAACGCCTTTGTACCGTGCCGTTCCTAGGAGCCACTGACTCAAGCTTTGTCCAGCTATAGAGACTTAGCGTTTCTCGGGCGTTGCCCTGCTCGGTTATATGGCTTAGCTGAGCTACAACGAGAAAACGTCAGCTGCTACGGTCGGTTCCGTGTATCGCCAGCGAACCCAAAAGATGGATGGTTTATCGGGTTGCTGTTCCGCCCTCCATGTTGCCACGTTTTATTGTTGGCTTGAGTGAGCGATTGAGCGTAGAAACTGCCTGTTTTTCCAGCCACAGAAAACGACAAGCTTGTGCGCGTATTTCTTCTTTTTTTATTAGCATAACTCTCATATATCACGAGAGCTGCGGATACCCTACTCGATTTGGGTAATATTTCAAATGCTTGTCGCCTACGTTAGAAATTCTTTCTTGCGTGATTTATGCGACTTTTCTCCCCCCCCTTTCTCTCTCTCTATCTCCTTCTCAGTGTCAAGTATTACATGAATTCGAGTTTCCTCATTGACAGATGACTTCTAAAGATCGTTTTATGGGATAAAAAACAAAAAGACTGTTACCAAACACTTTTGATAAGTGCGCTCGCGAACCCATGAATCTTATAGGTGCGCGACCAAAACCGTCGCTCTGATCGTCCTTCCACGATTGGACAAAAGCTAACTATGACGTCATGAGTACGATTATTTCTGCTTTCAACGACGTACTAAGAGCAAAGTCATACTCTGACGGTATTGATGTTGGCGCGTGATGACTAGGCTTCCACCCCCGCTCTTTACGCACCATCGAACTTGTAGCTCGCTATTGACCATCTTGGTCCTGACGCCAGGGATAGGATCCATAAGACTGCGCCACCGAAACATCTCGTCACCAATACCAGGTTGATTAACCATGCTCGTATATTGCTGAAGTATGTTGTCACGATTGAGTAAATGTGTGTTTTCAATGCGGTCTTTTGTTCGTTAATTCATCGGCCTGACCTATCTCGCCTTTGTTTAACACTACTACGTAGGCAGACACAGCCCTCTGTCTGTATATTTCTTCAACTGGCCCCCATGGTTTCTGCGTCGCTTCACTTGCAACAAATAATTTTTTCTTTAAACCACCGCAGTGATTACGAAAAATAAATTTATTTCCGATACATTACGCAGTTCTTTCTTTTGTTTGGCATACGATTGGATTTCAGACGTTGAAATGAAGCTTAAACATTTCGCCGGATTACACGAGCAGTGAAAAAGTCCTAAAATAAATTGCACGTACAAAGAAATTCAAAGCATGAATGCTGACTACTAAATCAAAATAACTGGAATCGAACTTCGGTTGACCGCAGCTCGGAAGAACGCAGAACCAAAGCGTTACACTGAAAACACTGCGATCTATAAATCAGTTTCCGCTTCACCTTGTTTCGACAAGGACTGGCGTTGAGCCATCAAAAAGTAGTGAAATCTAAATTTTCGCCATGCTCACAGAAGACCAAAGTTCTCAGTAATGGAACTCCGCCCTTCAATTTTTTTCCCTCTAGAATGAACAAAACAGTGCACACACTTCAGGGAGAACAAACTTTGCATTTTGAGGCCCACAAGACTGGGACCAGCGTACGCCGTTGTTTTCGTAGACCGCTTTTCCCCTCACCTCTACGCTCTCCGTATACGAAAGGCGCCTCTTACTGCACATGCGCACCGCTAGCCTTGTCTGAAGAGTTCCAGATCTTATTGCGGGTTCCGTAGAGCGTTACAGGACGGGAAACAAAAATCTACAAAAACACGCAAATAGAAGCCTTTCTTCAGCCGAAAACAAGGACGGTTTTGCCGTCTCGGTACTTGGTCGACGAAATACGAACAGCAGTTTGCTCCTGCTCCGTGAGCAGCAATATTTCTACCATATTTCTTCGTTTTTTTGTTTGTTTGTTTTTTTACGTAGAGATGGGGCATACCATTATCGATTGACCGCATCCAAGCGGCGTCTGGTAATGCAGCGGGGCCCTCTAATTGCTCGGGAACCTAGACGGTTTCAGCACACAGTGCTCGGTACACGGGAGTAACGCAAACAGGGGCAACCAACTGTGCGACATCCTCATCCCTGGACGACTTCCCTTCGCTTCGCGCCCCTGGGCTCGACTGTCACCGTCGAACTCTTTTTCGTCTGCAGTTCAGTGCTTTGTTCGAAGTTTTCTAGCGCGAGTGTTCCGTGTCTGGAGGGAAGATGGCTGGCCCAATGTGTTAACGCGTCGCAGCTTGGAGCACGTGGAGCGAAAGCTCCAGCTGCGGAACCCAGGGTATTATAACTTGCTTCTCCACCCCTGCCCGTTTTGGTTTGGATGAACATCGTTTCGGCGTCCGGTCGTGCCTCACCACTGCGTGATGCACGTTAAAGGCCCCACTGCTGTTCTGTTCTGTGCTGTTCTGTCTCGAGTTATTATTTGCAGCGTGTTAAAGCGTCGCCCTAAAGTCTTACTTGTGTCTTTTGTGTCTCATTGACTTCCGTTTGTTTATAACTAACGGCACTTTTACGGAGCTCTTAATATAAATAAATACAGCAGACGCTAAAATATGTTCAGACTATAAAAGGACGTCTCTGCGAGTTCAAGCAACTCGAAGTGACTCTTAGTTACGTCTGAATCAGTATTTTAATATATTATCGTTGGTTAATATTTCAAATTGCAGAATTTTAAATTCAATTCCAGAATTTCAAGGTATTTTTAAACTTTTTCTCCTACAGGATACTGCGAGGCTTTGCACATTCAATCTCTCTCTTCGGTACAAAACTCAGCCGGCGGGCATTATTGGCACGACTCTCCTTTTTCCAAAGAATTCGTAAGTTAGAGCTTAATAAATCTCGAATTTATACCCTCATTTATGCGCCCCGGCCAAAACAGAAGCGAGAAGGACAGCTATGGCATGTTTGGTACTGGCTTAAGCAACGTTGATATTAGGTGAAACACCTAGTATTCGTTTACAACTCTACTCTCTCGCAATGTTGTTGCTGACCCCGATTAGTACCGTTTCATGCTTTCTTCAAGCTGTGCGCGATGCTATGCTGTTTGGATGTTGGACGTTTCAGAGATTCGAGGGATATATTCAGCGCTTTGAACCCGCTCTAAATTGATCTAAATGGAGTCTACTTCGCGTAATTCAAACGGCGAATATTTTCTTAGCAATCTTCTATACTTAAACAAAATGCCCGCTTGTGACTATTTTTATATAGTTTACGATTTCGTTACGACAGCGTAAAAAGGCAACGGTCTGAAGTCAAAATAGCAAATAGTTAAAAAAATTATATTGCTATGATGATATCTTAAACTCAAATAATAGTTTCGAGCAACTTGTTTTTATTTCAACTTTCTCTGCGACTATATAAATTACACTGCAAAAACACTTGATCATCGAACTTACGTGTTTACATAAGAATACGTACCTGCGTATTTCAGCACTAATTTAGATATTAGAATCCTCTGTCGATGCCCCCATTATCTCAGTCACGTGATTACTGCGCGTTCAGCGACTGCCGAGATTTAATTATCACCGTCTTCGGGAACGTAATTTTGCTCGAGAGAAAAAACGTCGATTTATGTTATCACTTTGAGTGAGGGACCAACTTCGACAAGAATCTCATTTAACACAGTAGAATTTAGCCGCTAAAGAACAAAAAAGTTGAATAGAGTGCCGCATCAGTTGAGAAATAATCAGTGAAGTTCTGTGAGACGGATACCCGCTTCCTCGTTGTTTTTATTTGTTTTTTTGTTTTTTTTCGTCGGAAACGGTCAGTCCATTTTTCAAATTCGTCGAAGCGAGCGCAATTCTGCTCGCTCGTCGCTTCTTTACGCTTGATTTCGTCGGCTCAATGCATGGCCGAACGGTTTTATTATAGATCTAAAAGAATGTTTCATGCGATTTTTGTGCATTTGAAAATTTCAAAGTTGGAAGAAGGAACCTGCATGATTGAGCATACGGTATCTCTCTGTCATACTGCACCCTCCGTTTCCATTGAGCTAGATTTCGCGTAGCGAACAAATTGCAGCTATTGTGCGACCTATTTTTCAATCAGTGCAGAAAAGTTCAATATACTGATATTGTCACGAATGACATACGCGGCAGTATTAACGCGTTCATATTGAAAAGTTGCTCAAAATTTGTGTGAATCCTCTTGTATTTAGATCTTCTGCGTTTGTGTTCAGCCCCATCTTCGATGGCCAGAAAGCGTGCTTTAAATCTAAATGTTGTTTTTATGTGGAATAACAAAGTATGCGCCTCGCGTGGGCATCTCTCCAATGACCAAAATGTGTAACTTATATCCATCTCCTTTTCGTATTGTGTAGCATATTCGCGAGCAACTTCAGCCCTTTAGTTTGAACACACAATTTATATTCGTTGTAATTACAAAACTCGTGTTGAAAAAACTTAGCGATACCTTTCTCGTTTTATTTGTTTTCAGGTAAAGAAACTTTACTCGAAAACTGCAGGTCCCGTTTGGCTGTAAATAAATCGGTGAAGCGTTGGAGCCCCAGTGATGACCATTTGTTTCCACGAGTTGTTTTCTTTTATACAAAGGGAAGCAGCACGCTTAAAGGGATGCTGAACCAAACATTTCAGTGTCTATAATAAGTGGCGCACTATCTTTCCATGAGTCAGCAGCCGCCGGTGTGCGCGAGCACACGCAACAAAGTTGACGTCATCATATTCCCCATTCAAGCTTATTAAGAGTGAATGGGGGATATGATGACGTCAATTTCGGTGCATGTGCTTGCGCACCGGCGGCTGCTGACTCATGGAAAGATAGTGCGCCACCTATTATATCCACTGAAATGTTTGGTTGAACATCCCTTTAAGTGTACAGCAGGCATATAGTATCCGTAGGTCAAGCTTACTTGTCAGTTATCGCTAAAGTCACTAAGAATTGCGTCACTTGGTTGATAGACAACAATATCGGAAAGCAATCCCCTAACGTAATCAACCGACCACATGCACCAACTCGGCAACTGCGCCTATTATGTTTTAGTCAAAATGATTTAGTGAGTCTGATACTATTACACCTTATAGTCGAATATATAAAAGTGCCAAAAAACTACAGAGACAAAGAAGTGTGGAAACAACTCATTATACCTTAAACTTGTATTTGCAATTATCTTTATAAATCACCTTTTTGTATACTTGAATATTTTCCATCAATTAGAAACAATTTCCCTTTGAAACTTTGTAATGATTATGCAATAGTTTTCGTCGACAATAGTGGCGCAACTAACTATTGCCTTCTAGTGTTCACTTTGGCTAATAACTGGTCAGATGTGTAAAACCGTTTGCGAACGAAGTGTACTCGCTTACGCGTTCACAAGACATGTTGGTACCACGGTGGCGCGGATCTGACGAGTATATGTTTATTCTGCGGATCTTCTTGGGTGCCAGTTTAACGTGCTCATATACGTTTCACGTACACGTGTCATTAGTTAAACTTAGAGACTATGGAGGTGTGTACGTTTCGTAGTCAATGCAATCCTACAAACCGCAGGGCATTGCGTTGATGCCCCTTTCTTCATGATGCGTTCCTAGGCATTTTAGTGACTAGTATTTGAATAGTGGTTCGACTCGAATGCCACAATATCATTCCTAACTTGTGCAAGGCAGAGGCACGTTGTGCAAGGCAGAGGCACGCAGTGCAAGGCAGAGGCACGTTGTGCCTCTGCCTTGCACTGCGAAAGCTAAGAATAGCACAGAGCGATTGAATGCAAAAACGTTATACTCAGGAGCAACTCTTCTTGGCGATGCAATCAAAGGTACACGTTCACGTGTGCCCTCTCTCATTTTGCGCGCTGATTAAAGTTGTGCCCGCACTCTCATCCTATTCTCGGAAGTGCCAAAAAAAGGTCGTCTCCTAGTACAGAACGTTTTAGAATAACTAACGCAAAAAACGTTGCGTACGCAAAAAAAAAAAATCGCCGTCGTTATTGCACGTGTTTTGAGCACGAACCGCGTTTTACATTAATGCGTGGCAACGACGCTATTTCTTTGCTTACGCAAAGCTTTTGCGGAAGCCATTCTAAAGCGGGATACTATTCGCACACCCCTAGTCGTAATTGCATGGGCTGTGGTGCGATAATAAAATGCTCAAAACCTTACACACCCTAAGCATTTTTTTTTTTTGCCGTCGGCGATTAGGGTTCATGTTGCTTTCGCGACAGCACTCATTTGTGTGAAAATCTGTATGCAAGTAACGCCGAAAACTTAGTAGTCTGTGTTTGTTGTTGTTGTTGTCTCTATATAGTTTTTTACTTTTTTTAAGTTTCGTCACAACACGCTTCTCGAGCAAGAGGTGACGCATTTTAGAGTACGCTTCCGCGGGTCTATTTTGAGGGGTGCTTTTGCCTCGCGACTTTGGCGCGGGTCTGCACGGCGGTTGCCCCTGGAAAGGGTTATTCTCGGATGCTGTCGCAAGGAGGCAAGGAATGCTCGTAATGACGGCGTGTTCCGAAGACTTGTCGCGTTCGCTTTCCTCGAGTGTTTACGTTTGGGAACTTGCTCGACCATACATTCACAATCTTGCAGTTGCGCAGCTGCGTGAGAGCGACTTGCTATTGGACCAGATGCGAGCTGAGTGTGGGAGAGAATGAGACTTGTACCCGGTACGTGAAAAATGTATTGGATTGCAATTACAAATTACCGAGTCTCAAATGTAATGTATTACCGTTACAAATTACTTTCGCTGAAAAGTAAGGGATTACTTTACTCGTTACGTTACAAAATACTTCCACGTTACTTTTCTCGCACACTTATCAAGAAAACAGCAAAAACAATTTTGATGTTTTCAAAAAAATTCTGCAATACTACATTCCATTTCTCATACGCGCGGCTTATGATAGGCCTAGTGAAAATAAAATATTGTATTTGAGAGAAAGAATGTAGGTACAACCGTTCACCTGTAAGCTGACAAGGCAGCGAAAGCTGCAACCGCACCCACCATCCCGCTGCCTTACGGCGACCGGAAATGATCCCTGGAATTCTGCAGACAAAACTAGCGCATGCTCAGTAGCAGCGTCTACCTCCACTAGGAGAACAAAAAGACATTGCCTACTCGGCTTTGACTTCTTGATCTTCGTTTTTCGCATAGCTGAATATGTCTTGAACGGTATTTTAGTTGTTTTACTGACCGTTGATAGAAAAGTATCGTGTTTTTCATTCGTTTATTCTCCTCTTCACGATGTTTTCTATTTTGTTTAACTTGCTATATTTATGCTGCTCAATTGCCTACTCATATTGCTGCCGGCAGTTGCGGTGATTATGCATTCAATGCAAAGGTGAACGCGAGCTATACAAGAATGACGATAATAATCCCTGGAGAAAAGGGAGATTGTCATTCGGAAGATTTAAAACGTATTAGGCACATGTAGTTTATACCAATAAACATACTGAACGATTTTAGTTGTTTAACAGCGTCAGCTTCAATAACACCAGTGTAATATATCAGCACCGCGACCAAACATGTCGAGAGATGATTGAAGCCTACAACATCACGAAAAACAACAGCTCGTGTGTAAGCCAACCTTCGTTGACTCTGACCCCCAGCGAGAAAAACTTTCTGGATTTAGGATAAGAGCACTTGAAGAAAAAAAAAAAGGAAAGAAAAAAGGGAGTTTCTACATTCAGGTTTACGAGATCGCCTGAGATGGAAAAAAGAAGGGGACATATTCTACGAAGCGCCCAGCATGAGCGCGAACATTTGACTCGCATGTTTTCTTTTCTTTTCTTTCTTCCTTATGTTCTAATAACAGACCAGTATTTAGTCAGCGTTTGTCTTGTGTTCTGTCCGTCTTTTTGTCCTTGTCCCAGTTGCGCTGTTCTTTCAACATGAGCGTGACCTTCATTTACGCCATAAATATTTTGATGTTATTTAACGCGAAGAGAGTTCTAACTTCTAAGGCTTGTATTACTAACAAACCTTTTTAGAGTTGGGAGGAACCTAAAAATGAAGCTTGAATTGTATTGTTTTCTATTTATAACTAAACAACGTCTTATACATTAAAAAGACGTTTAGCGAAGTCATCACTAATTCGTCTTTCTTGTGCTTCCTTAATACAGCAAATACACCCCACCGCAAGCTAGTCAAAAAACAAAACTAGCCCTCAAAATATCCAGCTTAATCCTGTGGGTTCTATAAGTAGACAACTGCTGCCTACTGCAACTTAAGCTTATCAAGCTTATTTCAGGCCATCCTGCAGATTAGGGACCAAATTAGTAAGCCTCTTGTGTGTCTCCAATGAAAACGTTCGACTCGTTTCCACGAGCCCGGATGAGTGGGTGTTCAACCCACTCGGTGTGCAAGCATACAGTCAATTGAGTCATGTTGACTGCGCAGCATTAAGAGAGATTAGGAGCTAAGGTCGCCTGGCACTCCATTAGCTTTCAGACGACACCAACGCCTACGTCGCTTCCGGGGATCTTTTGTTTTTACGATATATATCGCCGCTGACTACCTGCCCTCAGCGCAACATCTAAACAAGAAACGGTATTATTTGACTTTTCTTTTTATGTACGAATGCTGTGTCGGTGTTCTTGCCTCCACTATTAAAATGGCCGCTTTGTGAACAATTTTGGCTCTTCTGCGAATTCGTCCCAAGTGCATCGTATGAGGACTCGTTAATCTCGCCCAATTCTTGAAAAGCATGCGACTATCCTCATGCCCCCCCCCTCCCCCACCCGGTTTAGATATGTTGTATGCCTGGGGAATAACGCAACTTCTTAATGCAAAATATCGTGATAAAAAGCGTGTGTTTAGGAGCATTGGTAGAATCAGTACTTGCATCTATTAAACAAACACCCCAGTGCCATCGTTTTAGCCAGTTTGATACTGTTCCACCGTTTTCTATATTCCCCCAAGTTACTTAGAAAGATTCATTAGTATCAAAATTGCAAACCGATTTTTGCAATTTTGCAATACCGATTTTCGGAAATTTACGTCGAGTGAAATATGAACTGCTTTTATTTCTCCACCAAGTGTAGCTTCGGGACTGATGCATGAGCAATAATATTGTCTCACACTCAGAGATGTGTATGCCGGGTCACACTGCTTATACATCATACAAGAGAGAGTATGCCTACAGATTCGAACGCGAGTAGCCGGAGAGATTCCTGCTTCGAATGTTCTAGTTTGTTTTTGATCAGCGATGTTCTAGTTTGTTTTTGATCAGCGATATTGAAGATGACGATTCGAAGGCCACTCCAGTTGCGACCAAAGCGCTGGTAAGAGCAAAGAGCTCGCGTCCAGACCGTGCATGACGAGGTTCAATTTCCTTATTGTGCCGTGTTCGTAAACACCGGGCTGTGGGGACAACCAGCTCGATAAAGCGCCCCCTATAGTTTGATCTCCTGCCCAATAGCTCTCTGCGTTGCATATGTATGGCGCATGCGCAGTGTGCAGCACAACGCCATGGCACCGTGTTTTCGTTTCCTCCTATACGCAATACTAGAACTCGCTTGTTTTCCACTCGGACTATACTCCGACGCTGCAGTCAATTTCACACGATGTCCCGACCTAATAATAAGGTTCTATTACGAACCGAGTTAATGCTCGTGGGCGGAATTCGGTACCGGAAAGACCAAAGTTCCGAGGTGCAGTTGAAAGCCGTGCCCACGGTGTTTTAAGCAGAACATTTGCATGCGATCTCACAGTCCTGGCCTAAGCCTGCCAAGGGTACTCCCCAATGCAGGCACACACGTGCACACACAACGTCATTAGGCTTATTTGACGTTTCTTAAGACTCGCGAAGGCGTGCCTTCCCTGGAGCTTTCATTGGTCGCCAGCACCTTTTTTGTCGGGCCGGCTTCCCGGGGTTCTAATTGCGCGCACTTAAGCTGCCGTCATTCGGTGACTTCTTCATCAAAGCGAACCTGGAGGTAAAGCGTGCGGCGTGTCCCCGCGTGAAGATACTTGATCCTTTTTTTCTTTATGCTTAGTCTTTGCACTGAGTTTTAATAGGGGCTTTCTTTTCGCCAAGACGGTTTATTTTAAGCCCTACGATTGTTGGACGTTATAATTAGTGCTTAGAGTTTAGGCGATTACACACCGTATGAGTGCGCTTCGGCGCACTTCCTGGAAGTCGCTGAAAATTGGGACGTGTAAGGGGCTGGGATCTGTTTGCTGTACACTCGCACAGAAGACCTTTTTTTTAGAGTTTCTCTTTTTAGGTTTCGGCAGCTTAGAATGAACCTTTTTTGGGTAACGTGAACCGTCTGGGGGTGGGGGATTGTCTCCAGACTACAGCATATAAACTAACGCTTTTAAGGTACTTTAGGCCGCCAGAAAAGATCGGTTTCTCAACGTATCGCGTTGAGAACGCAACTTTCATCAACCCAACGTTCATCCGTCCGTCAGAAAAGATTGACATCGTGCCGTTGTATCGGTTTTTATCGCTCTTTTGCTTCGTGCTACCATGCTGAAAAATAATTCCCACAAAAAGACGAAATGTGCGTAAAGTCAGGGGCTGAAAATGTTGGTCGTGTGGAACGGTGCACTCCGAAATGTACGACAGCGGGGAGCAAGGGTTGGGGAGAGGGTGTGTGTGCATGCGTAGAGGCTTAATGGAAAATTGCAAATTGCTAAAGTAAGTACCGAACGTGACTAAACTAACGTCATGTCGGGTTCATTTATTCTTATTTATTTCTAGGGTGTTTTGGGGGCTTGTTTTTCCCAGATTCTGTGCTTTCAGGTGTCTCTTTCTGGTCTTCGTCAAAACATTGTCGTTTAACGGGGTTTATATATTGTTAATAAAACGAGACACGGCCATAGATTTGTCTATCCTCCAGCCGACAATGCGTGTTACCCGAATAGTTGGAAAACATCCTGGAACCGATAGTGACCGAGCCCCACTAGAGCGACAGGCAGAAACAGCCAACACCGACAAGCCTCAAGCAGGTGAAGTCTGCACGCGAAGGTATCTTTGGCAGGCTTGCAATCAACCCTGCTTACTTCACGAGAACCTAGAGACTGCAAGCCTGCCTAAGGTACGTTTGCGTGCATACTGCAGCTTCAGGCTTGTCGGTGTCGGCTGTTCCTGTTTGTTGCTCTAGTGAAACTCGGGCATAAGAGGAAACAAGATAGGGATGTGGATTTATAGGAACGAAAATCAGCCTCGCGGAAAGTCTAGGTTAGACTGTGTCCCAGTTCGACACAAAATAAAGCTCTAGATGAAGATTCCTTCTCGTGAAGTTTGGGTCTTTTTGCCATTCAAGAGCGCCGCCTTTTCGGGATTTTCAAGTTTTTAGCTCGGAGCTTACTTTTCGGCGTTTATCGGCGTATACCGAAAATACGCGACACTAAAACAATATTTTACGCACGTATTATAATACGGACTTGCCAAGAAGACCCATAGAACAACGTTCGTAAACTAGCCTCCGAACATGCCGGGTACAAAAGCTCACTCGTACGATAAAGTACCCACGTTAAAGTACACATGTAAGCAAAACCACCATAAAAGCTTGTTTATCGGTTGCAAGCAACTAACGAAGTCGGCAGGCCCAAGTACGTTACATATTTGCGTCTAGAGTGGGGCTAGACACATGACAGCTTTTTTATTGTTATTAACGAGGAACACAATTAAGTGAGATCTTCAGGAACTTGGAACAAGAAACTGTGCATAAAAAATATTGTTTTGTGCGTTTGTTTTAAACTGCTTAAAATGTAAGGGTTCGTTTCACGTCGCCATCCTGCAAGAGTGTGATCTCCCCACGGACGTGTCAGCAGGTGTAAAATAACGCTCCCCCCCCCCCCGTGCCTCCTCCACCTCCCCCGGAAGTTTCCGCTTCTCGTTTTTCAACGTTATCGACGTACGACAGACCGTTGCAATCGGCTTTCAAAATGTGGTTTATGCATCCGGCTTGTTGCACTCTCATTTTTCTGTTGTCGTTTCTGTTCTTTTGAAAATTTGTGCCAAAGTGTTAGGAAAGCGAAGAAAGCGATGGACGCTTGGGAAAACAACTTGTTCAACGAACGTTGCGTAAACGGTGACAGCCGCTGTACTTTGCGAGGAAAAATTCCAGTGCACTTTTTTATTGCCCTTACTTGTTTGTTTGTTTTTGTGCATGCTTCGCTGATTCGTTCATTTATTTATATATTGCCTATTTAAAAATTTCGTTTATTTATGTATTGCTTATGTATTGCCTACTCAAACTATCTAAGTTCGTGCGCAGCTCACGCTACCACCCAATGGGACCAATGAAACAACGTCAAAAACGCAACGCCATGGTGTTTTTTTAATATTTTTTAGGAAATTTAGTAAATCACCAACCTTATGTGCTTGAGGGAAATATGATAGATCGTGTATCTCTGGTAAGAGACCTTGGCGTCTATATTGATAGTACTCTATCATTCACTGCGCACGTTTCTAAGATTGTTGGATCAGCGATAAGAAAGTTGGGAATGATCACTCGTTTATCTAGTTCTTTCACTTCACTATTATCTGTAGTGCGTCTGTTCTGTAGCCTTGTACACTCAGGACTTGAATTTGGTTCAATTAGTTGGAATTCAAAATCTTTGACACAAGTTGAAATCATTGAGCGTGTGCAGAAGAAACTTATGCGAATTATTTATGACCGATACATTGGTCGGAAACTGTTTTTTAGTTACGATTTTTTGCTGTCATTATTTAACCTTGAAAGGCTATCAACGAGGAGGGCTGTTAGAGACATTCATTTTCTTCATAGGTAGTGCATGGTACTGTTAATACTGAAAATTTACTGATGAATATAGACTTTCATGTGCCATTCAGATCTAGTCGCCATTTTTTAACATTTTATCCCACTAGAATTTGTGAATCATCGCCATTGTGTCGGATGCAGTCTGCCTATAATATTATATGCGATTGTGACGTTGATATTTTCTTGATTTTGTTAGCGTTCAAGTCGGCCTTGAAAAAGTACATTTTATCCAACAAAGAGTTAGTGTAGGCTTGTATTGGCTCTGCAAACTTGTATTGTCCTTACAAATGTGTGGTAAGTTTGTGCATGCTTGTATTTTAAATAGTATATGATGAAACACGAAATGACAGTGCACTACAGAAAAGAGCTTTACAGCTGTTCGTGGGCACTAAAGAAAAATAAAACATTATCATCATTATTATTATTATTATTATATCCAGAAGGAGGCCCCACGTTTCAAAACCGGTTCATTTTTTTCTTTTTTCCTTTGGGGGTGACAATCACCGTAGAAGAAAACGAAGCTGCTGTCCTCTATCTGTAAATAGTCGCACGTGAAGAAAAGCCCGAGCCGGTTTTGAAACGTCGGGACCTCGCTTAGAGGATTTTGTTGGTATTTTATCAAAACAAAATTTCTAACCAGGCATGCCAAAATGTTTACGGTCAAGTTTTCATGTTTCTGTGCGTATTCTGTTATCGCTAAATCAGGCATTGCGGTAGAAACCTAATGACTTGCGTCTTTAGTATGTGTGTTCGTGGTTGTATGTGTTCGGGCCTTCGGCTGCACTCCGACATCAAGAAAACAAATTTGACCTTTGTGTTTATACAGCGTAATGTCGGTCTGCCTTGGGGTACGGCGACACTGGTTTACGCGCTGTAGATGAAAAGTTTATCGAGTGCAGTAACACCGCTAGCTTGGGTGCTGTAACGTGCATCACAGTAGTTATACAGGACCCCACCGTTATGATGCTCATGCAGATTGAAACGGGCAGGGTGGGGTTTGAACCCAGGATCTTTGGGTTCCGCAGCGCGAGCTTTCGCTCCACGTGCGCCGAGCTGCTGTGCGCTAACGCAGTTAGCCGCGGATCCCCCACTTTCAAATATGTAATAAAGCGAAGTATAGTTTTTTTTTTTATTGTAGCGTTTTTGAAAATAGTTGGCCTCATCGCATCGACTATTAAGACCGTTCTGATGTGCGCAATCGAAGAAAGTAACCGTCATATCTTTTTCGTGACAAACTGTTTCATGTGGCCACTCTTAACACGAAACACGGGAAACCATAAAATTGTGAAACTCTCGAGCGTGTGTCCCAAAACAAGATCGAGAATCGGGATTCAATTTTATTAAGTGCCCAGGAACAATCGTGCGGTCTTGGTGCTGGCAGATCGAATTTTCACACACTACACGCAGAGGTGGTCGCATTTTTGTGCGCCGCCGAGAAGGCGTTTTGTTAAAACAAATTGTTTATAAGTCACAGCAAGTGTTGAACCTATTGATTTTCTACCGCGGGCGAGGCTGTGCCTTTCTTACGGCGGGTGTTCGCTCGCAAGTCTTCCCCTAACCCAAGGGCCGTATCGAGACACACATACCTATGACGAAAATAATCCCCGGAGAAGGAGAACAAGAGGGACAAAGGACAAACACAAAAAATACACATACCTACACAGTGTACTTGTCAACGAGCAGGCCGTTTCGTAAACTAGACGAAGTGCTGTGGACGCGGACTTCGGGCGCAGGCCACAACGGCGGAGACCGAGGATCATGTTCCAGTGGTTGTAGGGGCCGGCTGCGAGGGTCTCGAGTTGGATAGAGCTTTACGCACAGACGTAGACGCAATAGCGAGTGAACCATCCCCGTATTTTCGGAAACCCGTGGGATCTTTCGCTGCGCTTTGTGTTCAAAAGACCGATGTGTGTTATTTCTGGCAAGTTCCATGTTTATCTATCGGCTTTAACGTACACGATGCTCATACTTCTTGGTGAAATGACGGTTTTCCCGGTGGGGCATGCAATCCTGGCGATTCTCACTGGAATCGTCGGAGTTGGTTTATTTTCTCCAACCATAAACAAACCAGGGATCGTGTCTCACTGTCTGAGCTCTAGCCGTGGGATGTGTCCTTGGGAGCTGACCTTTGGCATCCTGGTGAGGGTGCTGTGTGTCTGGGCCTGTACCCGATGAGATTCTAACTAGACCCTGATGGGATGGGACAGGTTTCGGCGCACTGTCATAAGCCCCGACCGGACGGACGAGTCTGAACGGGCCCGAGTGTCCCAGTAGTTCTCTCCCGCGGTTCGCCGCGTTCCTTCTGTCGTGCGCGGCAGCCCCTGCTCTGCGGCTTAGCAGCCGTCCTCACCGTGCGCGGGAGGACACTTGACGCCGAGGCCTCCGTTTTAAAGCGCAGCTCTTAGCATAGCCTCCTCTATACTCACAAAGTCTGGCAGTTCGACGACGGAGCCATAGAGTGCCCGGTCGCAGATTTGGAGCACGAGGATCTGGTAGCACAGAGCATTTCTCGGGGAACCTGGACTTCAGCGCACAAATTTTGCGGTGGCGAGGGCCCGAAACATGGTTTTCAAACCCGACGAGAAAAAACCCCGTAGCACGAGGAACGCGAAGAGCACGAGCGGACATTCAATCGCTCGGCTGAAATGTGTTTCTGCATCTCGCCGCAGCGTGGTGCCAGTCACGTTGTTCTCCTCTCATCCGTTGTCTGCCACTTTACCCTTTCAATTTCAGCAGCCGCTTCTCGTGGCGATCTGCCAGGCTTTGTCAGTATAGAGAAGGCTATGCTCTTAGGCGCCCGTTTTCGGGTTGACCGGCGTAGGCGTCGCCGACGGCGTTTGCGTCTGCGTCGGCGTAACCACGCTTTGCATTATGGGATGTTCCCATAATGGCGTCACACGTGACGTCACGTGTACTTTCATGAGGGTGAAAGTTTCCCGCTAAGGTTTGCGGGAAAATTTTCGCTTTATTTTGCGGGAAATTTTTCGCTTTATTTTGCGGGAAATGTTTCGCTAGATTCCATAAGTCAAATGTGAACTTTATTCTGTGCCCATCATTATTTCAAATCGGAACATCCGAACCATTAGCGTACCTCCCGAAACCCCCTGGAAAACCTGAAAGCTAAGTTTGAATTTTGGTTATGGTATGTTATTATTTGTATTTAAAAATGATTGCACGTTGAATTATTAACAGCACGGAAGGGAAAATTGCTTTAATCCACTCGCTACATTTGAGACTCAACGACGCGCAGCAACATTAGCGGTGTCCGTTGCGTGACTACCTACACTCTGTCCCCATCGTCGATGCTCGGCATGACGGCGTCGTGCAACAGCGTGCAAAACACTAAGCCTCGTCGGCCCGAGAATGCGGTAAATCTCGTATACCGCATTCGCGGCTTTGTAAACTTTTTTCTAGCAAACATTTAGTTGACAGTACACGTACGCCTAGTAAATTAACTTCTATCAAGCAAAGTGTGTATTTCGACACATTCATGCCACTTAGATCGTAAACATGATCTACTTGACATATAAAGCGGATCAACAAATTGTTTCACCAACGGACAATAACACAATTTAAAACAAAACTATTGTTGCAAAAACATACCTGAGTCTATAAGAAGGGCGTCTTTGTGACCTTTCGAGTATCCTAAAACAATTGTAGAAGCTGATTATTACGAATTGAACACCTTCTAAGTGAGCCACGCCGCTGTCAGCTTTCCACACCGAATGTAATTCACGCTACGCGACGACGTGAGATCATTGACGCCTCCTCTCGGCCACCGCTGGAACCTCCGAATTTAATCAGGTTTTTCTAGTAGAGAATGATGTCATGAGAAGCACGATCAGCATTTTTGCGTTCTGATGGTATATTCAGATATTCTGATGGTCTCACCCGGGCAACATAAAAAAGTTTCGATTATCCGTTAATCACCACAAGAAACGTTTTGACGGTTTATGAACTACAAACAGATGCATTTATTGGTCAATGAGGCACCATCATGAAATGTTTGATGGTCCATCAGACGCCATCAAGTAAGCCTCTCGAACCATCAGAGAAGTTTGATTAGCAATCAAGAAGACATCAGAGAAGGTCTGTTGGACCATCAAAAAGGTATTATGATCCGTCAAGAAGGTGTGATGGGCCGCCAAAAGCTATGATGGTCCATCAAAAAGGTCTGATGGGCCATCAAGAAAGGTTGATGGACCATCAAAAGTTTTTGATGGTCATTTCTATCGGGTCAGCACCATAAAGTAAATGCACTTCACATATACCAAAGAGAAACAACTGCACAGGCAAAAGATTTGAGGCTATATGTTCGTTTAATTTGTTTTACTTAGCTCCGTACCGACTCAAACAAGAGTTCAGTCTGGTGATCAAACGTCTGACGGCAGGAGTTAGAACTATCCAGTTCTTCATTGAAACAGTTATAACACTCTAAAAGGTGAAATATTGGTTAGAGCCACGGTGTTAGAGCTGACTAAGATTTCTAGAAGAGTAAAATGAAGATGATGTGAGCCGCGTAGACACTGACTGGACCCTAATATACACTCAGACAAGAGATTTGAAGAATCAATCAAACCACGCATAGTTTTGAAAAGGATTCAACAAGTCTGCTTTTTTATAGTGTTGATATAAGCTAATTAAGTTCGCGCGTCCCAGCACAGCCTCATAGTTCAGGTGATAGTCATTCTCATTCAAATAACGATATTTGAAAATGGGAAGAATCTTTTTGCAAGCATTCTATTTTTAACGAGTTAGTCTTGCAGATGCCATTCCACACAACTAACGCGTATGCTAATTGGGAAATACTCAATAAACAATAGATTGTCAGGAAGGCAGATAGCCCGACATGCTATTCCCGTGGCTCGTAAAGACGCTCCAACCCTTTTGTTAACGTGGTAGTCAAATCGTAGGCTCACGTAAATCAAATGTAACGCCGATATCTCTTATGTCACTTACGCGAGACAGTAAATCTCTACAAATACTATAAGGAAAATAGGCGTTTTGAGTTCTTCGAGAAAATGTCATCACTTTAGGTTTTGATCGATTTAGGGAAAGCTTGTTTGCTGAGCACCAATCGTTGAGTGAAATCATGTCGGCCTGGAGCCACATGCAGTCATCGTAATTTTTTTTCGTGATATATTTTAATGTTATCACCATACTCTAAGAATGATGAATGCGAGATGACATAACAGGCATCCCTAATAAACATAGAAAATAAGAGGGGACCTAAAACAGAACCATGAGGCACGCCTGAGTTCATTCTGTATGTCGTGGAATTTATATGGTTAACTCTACAGAAACCTTCCCTGTTTATTAAGGAACTCATAAACCATTCGAGCACCTGTCCACAGACACCACATTGAGAAAGCTTAGCTATTAGTATTTTATAATCAACCAGGTCAAAAGCCTTGCTTCAGTCGGAATAAACAACAGTGAGCTGACCTTGATTGCATGAAATACGAGAGGCTGTTGAAGTAAAAGTGACCAGACGTGTGTTCGTCGACTTCCGAGAAACAAAGATGTGTTGATATGGAATAAGTAGGCTTTTAAATGAAAATGAGAAAGTGATATGAACGACCTTTTCAAAAAGCTTTGAAAGTGAACAGAGGAGAGAGTTAGGTCCATAATTTGATGCATCCCCGCTTCTTCCTAACTTGTGAATTGCAACAATTAACGAAAGTTTCTACGTTACTGGAAAAATATATGTTAATGGAGCTTATAACTATTTCACAAAATATTGAAATAAATATTTCATTCTATGTTTTGGTTATGGTTTATGGTATTCCGTCATGTCCAGTTGACGGCTTCAGCTTTATTTTTTTAATACACTCCAGAATAGCATCCTTGTCAATCGTGATCCAGTTCACTATATTGTTAAGCCGCGTGAAAGGAGTAACAATATAGGAAGCATTTACGTTATTGCTGCAGACGAACTTGAAAAGCTCGGCAAATATCTCGGACGTACTTTTTCCAGAACATTTATCTAGAGTAATAATCGTTGGTCTCTTCGATGTTGCAGAACGTGAATCTATGTACTGCCGAAAAGTTCTTAAGACTGCGGGCCAAATTTGCCTCTCCCGTTTCCCGATATGCCTAGCAATCTTGATTTAAAATGTGCTTGCATTGTTTTCTGCAGCATTTGAGCTTTCGATGCAGAAAAGATTTTCTATTTACGTTCTCAACTCAGGAGTGAATTAGTAAAGAAATTTAGGCCTGCGATGTGTCTTCAGAGAAATATAGGTGTCCATACCAACCTGAATTATTTTTGTGAATTCAGCGACCTCATATTGGACATTGTAGCACCGTAAAATTGGTTTCGAGTCAATTTTCAAACAATGATCATGCAAGCCGGAATAGTCCCCCGCAGCAAAGTTGTATACCTTGTGCGAATTTACATTATAAGGGTTGGCGCTGTTTAAGCCAGACAAAATCGGGAAAGGTACTTCTAGTGCGGGGAGGATACATAGGTATAGGCACCTTTGATCGTTTACCCTGAGTCACGCTTGCATTATCTATGTTTGAGGGGCACAAATACAGAACATAACCTTTATGACTGAAGATCGAGTTGTGTTAAACCTTAAAAGCGGCAAAATCAGTAAAACAGCGCACTTGTTTGAGACATTAAATTTGTTTGCTGAAATATTAGATTATAATAATGAAATGAAGAATATTAATTTTATTGGTGCCGTGGAGTAGATTAAGGAAGTTCAATTTGCGGGACTGGACAAAGCCTGCATGGGCTTATGGGCTCAGACCTAGTATGCTAAGTTGTCTATTAAAATGTTTACAATGTCATTTGCTTGCAATTTATTATTGCTTGCACATAGGCACATGCACAGATATATACACGCACAAATGTCATTAATAATTAATAATAATCCTTCAATCAAGAATCTGCTTTATTTAATAATAATATTAAATATATATTACATAATAAATACATTATACATTATAATATGTTGTATTTATTTGAGTCTTTCAAATACAAATTTTTGGCCCTGTCAAAGCCCTGAAGGCCTGTATGACGTGGCTCGGCAGCCGCGAGAGAAGCATTGACTATTCTAACAGACACGTAAAAACTTTTTTTTAATATTACAAAAATATTACAAACATTCCGCTATAACATTAAGTTTTTTTTTTTTTTACACAAAGGTTGTCGCCATAAGAGCACAAAAAGAATTGCATACGTCTTCTGAGAAAAAAATGCATGCAAACAATATTAACTTCAAGTTCACTGAGAAACACTTCCCAAAGGTAGTTCTACCCAAACAAACTCTGTTACACAAAAAAAAATTATAAGCAAAGAAACTAAAAGGTTTAAAATGCGCGAACAAAAAGAGGACAAAGAAGACACAAAGACAACAGGACAGGCGCTAACTCTCGACTGATTTTTTATTTGAAGTCATCATCGCACATATACACACACACTTCTCTCCGACTCGCATCACACCCAATCACCACTCCACAAACATCCCTCCAGAAACGTCACTTCCTTTCGAAGTAAATAATAGAAGGTGCGCTAACTGAATTTTCATCAGTGGTCAGCAAAATGCCCCCCCCCCCCTCCCCCGCATTACTGCGCACACAAAGATTTTGTGGACGTTTTCTCGTTGTTGTCTTCGTTGTTCCGTTTGCTTTCGCTGTTCTCGCTTGTTTTTGCTGTTTTCGTTGTTTTCTCGTGCCCTTGTAAACTGTCCCGAATCTGTCCGATGCTGACAAGGCTGAAAAAAGCACCTAAAAACACGCAGAGTAGTGTACTGCATCTGCTACGAATGACGTAATACGAGCCACCGCATAGATGTAGGAAAGTTTACATAGGGAAAACTGATAGGGCACGAGAATATAATATTTGTGTGCACAACAATGGGGGGGGGGGGGGCGCATCTTGCTGACTAGTGTAGGCGACTGTGACTGTAAACCTGGCTTGTAATCGGCGAAGTTTTTAAAGGGGCGGTGCAACGATCTTCAGACTTTGGCCAATTAACAGGGGAAATTAACCTGTGTCATCTAGGAAACGAAGAATAGGAAATTGTATTTTCTTGCGAGCGCTAGTTTTTATTTAAAAAGAGATAATCGAAGGTCAAAGAGCCTCTCAACTCTCCACGTCGACTTTCGAGCGACGCTCAGGGGATCGCGTGGTTTCCCTTGGGTTCTCTCTTCAGAGACCCCAGCCGCTTCCTCCGCGATTTTCGACTTTTAAAGGATTGGCATCGTCGGAGGTCGCGGCGAGCGATCTGTACAAAAGACGGTTCACCACGGTGTTGACAGCGACTGTAGCTGCGGAGGGGGACAGGTTTTGTTGACTTCCGCGTATCTCCCAGAGACGCTGTCATTTTAGTTCCCGTAACGTCCACACGCGGCTGCAGATTGGCAAATAATTCGTTTTTTTTGCTCGGCGATTACGCAGCGGAACCGCAGTTTTTCGGGGAAAAGTGGCGCGTTTTTGGTCCCCTAGGCTTGGATAACCAATATTAAAATGCAAACTGCCGATTCTTTCAACATTAAAATCGTTGCGCTGCCCATTTAAAGAAAGCATATCGTAAAACCGAGAGAGATTATTGCTGTATTTGTACCACTTCACTTAACTTCACTTTATTTCCTTACAGACATCCTTCGGAGCTATTGCATAAGGGGTGGATTACAAAACAAAAATGCATAAATGCTACAGATCTTTAATATTGAGTGTACTCAATAATAAAGTGAATGTTGATTGGCCAATGGCAGTTGTGTTAGCGTACCATCTATTTATTTCTTTAAAAAGTCACGTTTCTGGATGGCTGTTTTTAGAAGTGATGATTGGTGGGAAAAATGACTTTACGGGTCGGGGAGAAGAGTATGTGTACATATACGTGATGATGACTTCAAATAAAAATCAGTTAGCGCCTGTCCTGTTGTATTCGTGTCTCTTTGTCCTTGTTTTGTTCGAGCTATTAAAATATTTTATTGAATATAAACCAACTAACCAAAAATGCAAGTTTTAAAGCAAACTTTGCAACAAGGAATACCACTTAGTATAATCAAAAACACGAGTCTCAAGCATGATGATAATAGGTATTCAACTTATTTACACAGCGCGCTTTCACCTACGCAATTACCGTGTTAGGGCGTCAACAAGCTTTCGATTTTCGAATACTTTGCATCTCGACACCTTTAAGTATGGCCTTCTGTTCACCTCTAAAATCACTAAGGCGGATGCTTTCTTTCATCCTACCCCTGTAACCGTCTTATGGGAAACCTATCTGTCCTGGCATCCTTCCAACTACAACTTCCTTCTCTCCCGAATCTCTTCCATCCTAGCCCCTCTTTTCTCGTATGCTTGGTTGTTGTTTTTTCTTAAGAGCGGGAGAAAGAGTTCCAAGCACGCCCGGAACTCGCCAGAACTATTTCTTCTCTTCTTTTTTTTGTATAAGCCGGGTAGCTTCCCAACGCGCATGCGCCGAATTGAGGCAAACGGAGCAACGCGTGGAGAAAGGAATTCGCCGGGAAGCCGTTCCCATTGGCTGGAAATACTCGAGAGTCCCTCCGGGCGCTTGTAGTGCGAGAAGAACCAGACTCCCTAAAGTAGCGCTAGTGCCTACGTGACGAGCGGGAATGGCTGTGCTCCAAGTAGCTCCTCCGTACGACTCGGGACGTTGATATGACGTGGATGCGAACAACACGTTCAGCGACTTTGCGCCAAAGTTACGGTCCTACTCCGAGCGCAGTCGTTGCTCCAGTCCGAAATAACATGAAGCAAAACTTTTTCTTCCTGTTTTTTTTTTTCTTTTAATAACATTTTGTTTGTTTTGTTGGGCAGAGGAAGCGGCCAGTGCAGACCTGTTGAACGTGGAAGGTGCGTTGCGCGGAAGTTAATGCTGCGGGAAAATGGAACCGTGGTAAAGCGTGACTTATGCTAGCTAGGTTTCACCGGGATTTTGTTTTTCTTAAAGGTTTTCTGTACAAATTGGCTTTTCTAAGCAATTTTTATCGTTTTTTCTTATTGGACTGCGTCTGCAATGCTTACGTGGGAGTAGACTGAGGTTTCATGTTTTATTTCTTTGCATGTCTTACCATATTGTATGTTACTGTGAGTATTGGTACACGGCAGCTTTGTTATAAGTTGAGTTTTATCATTTCTAGTTTGATGTAAAAGTTAAAAAAAATAAACCTAATAAATGTTCTTTTTCTTATGGGTTTGGTCGATAAGCGTAAAATGGTGTTGTGGATGTAGCTAGTCCACTCCTCGAACAGAAATAAAAAAGCGCTTTTATGTTTCCACATACTCTGTCTAAGGTCGTTTTTTTTTTTCCTTATATAGAAAAGCACAAATCTGATTACGTGGCATTGGGAGTAGGACCATGTTTGGCTGAGCGCTAGTACAAACAACATATTCTTTAGAGCCTTCCTCTGTCCCGCGCAAAGCTTATGTGGCAGTGGTGGTCTACGATTAACATTTCGCGGGTTCGAATCCTGGCCGAGATTCTCGGTACCAGAAGGCTTATTTGAGCTATTTCTGGAAACGTTATTTGTACGAAATGTATTCGAGGGACAGTGAAATCGACTGGTCTGACACTCGGAACAAAGTGTTTTGTTAGCGGAGCTCAGTACCAAAAATAAGGTCAGTGAACACTCAGAATAAACCTAGTCTTAGAAAGGCCTGAATTGGACGAGATCGACCAAGCTGCCACATCATTGGTCTGCAAGAGCAGTCAGCGCGATAGGATATGGTTTTAGGGGCACTTGACTCAAATATATCATTTCAAATAATAATCTCACTTACTCATTAATGTACATGGCGCACCCATAACATGCATTTAGTCAAACGAATATGGATATTAGTATAGCAAGAACCTCCTAACATTATTTTGCATACTTCTGCACACGTTCTTATCCTCAGTAGGAAAGACTTATTAATTAAATACGAAGTTATCACGTGGATTATGCAATTGATTCCTTGTGCATCGCATGACTATATAGTTGTGATATTTCTGTTTTTAATATAGAGCAAAAAGTTACCGGAATATGCTGATTCCAATTAAAAGTTTCACTCGACTCTATAGAAACGGAACTTTAAAAACGTTCGGGTTGTCTCTTCTTTTGCAAACCTATTACCTTAAAGCAGAACGGCCCCGCCTTTATTATTACATATAAGCTCTAAAATCCTCCGTGTATAACATTTTTTTTTCTGTTTCAAACCTGTAGTTATTGGCCCGCTTTTGCACGGCAATTCTTTTGAACTATATGTTATATTCCAGTGTGTACCACCACCTTTATAATAATATTAATAATAATCTTTATTCTCGGTGCCAAAAAACAACCACATCGGTCTTCTCCTTGGTGCACCAACACAAATAATAAAACCAGCAAACAAGCAAAAATCCTAAAATCACATAAAATTAAGAGACAATTGTAAGGTTATCAAAATGGCGACGGTAGATTTTTGTCTTTCTGTTGTCACTTATCCGCTGAAGTGTTTCAGATAAGTTCTGATATTTCTATATGCGATAGCTTATAAAGACGTTCATGCTTCTTTCTACTCTTCACTTTGAATACACACGCACATATGCACTCACAAAGCCGCTGTTCGTCACATAGAACAGGAACACCTCTGTAGATTTTCATAGAGTGTACCTAAAAAGAAAACAATATTTGATGTTGTGATGAATTTTCGACTTTGAATTGCCAATTGGCCATGATATTTTGAAATATTGTTTTCTTGCGTGCATTATCGTAAGAACAATGTATCGCCCATAAATTTCGAGGTTTTAGATCTCCCGTGGCATAAACGCGCATACGAATGAAATGTTTAGGCATTGTTGGTCGCTTTTTTATTTATTTTTTTGTGAACATAGGAATATTTGAAAGTTGTCAAGACTGCTTAGCGCTCCTTTCAAAGTCTTTGGCGGCTGGTGTTCATCTTTTTTCACAGTGCGCATAAGCTGCTGGTGTTGAGGCGCCATACTGATATTCTTCTTACGGCGTCTCATGGAATAAAACATTGTGACCAGACTCCAAGGTTGCGTTAAACTGATTAGGTTCATTTGAGAAGAGTGACGCAAAAAAACGTAAACGCGGTGATGCTATTTCCTATAACTTTTATTTTAGTCATTAAGAATCTACACTTTCACCAGCGTGGCATCCGAAGAAACGCTTTTACCAGCGAGCAGGAATGTGCGACGCCTGGGCTCTCTCCTAGCGTTACTCACAGTTAAAGATAAAACTCTCGTTTATGAGATAGATAGAACATTTGAATAGAACAATTTCGCAAGAGACTTTATCGCGAAAGTCTCAATGCATTGCATCTTCTCTCGTTCCTTGCTTAATGTCGCTACAATGCAAATCGTCATGGTAATTTTTTTTGGTATTCCGACAAGTTATATGCGTGTCTGTAATTATGCATAAAGGAGGTGAAGAATAATCAGACACCATATTGGCTCCGAGAAATTGAAAGCGTGTTTAATTCACGGGTAACTTACTCGCGTCTTAAAACGGAACTAGGGATTTATAAAGGAAAACACGAAGCTCTTATCAAATATACTATAGTCAGAGGCACCTTAGAAAAGCTTAACATGGCATATTATGCGAACACCTCTTGGTTCGTTATTTGTTCATGTTTCTTGTCGACTAATGATGCAACGTCATTGGCTGTGAAGCAATTGACAATATGGCACTCGGGACTCGCAACATACTCCGTATTTAGGTTAATGCAGACAGTCTTTCTCATTATTAAAAAAAATTATGGTACACTTGGCAACACCGTGTTTTTCTAGATTAAATTTGAGGACAGTAATCCGCGGCAAACTAGCATTCAATTGCTGTTAAATCCTTAACATAGATATTGAGACGTATATTCAATTCTAAAACGAGAAAAATACACCACTGTAAAACAACGCTTTAATAACCACGCTTTAATAAAGTGCGTGGTTAGAGTTCCAAGTTGCCTTTAATAAAAGCGTGGTTAGAGTTCCAAGTTTAAGTCTTAAGTCAAAGTGAAAAGTTTCCGAAGGTCGTCTGCTAAGCTTAGAGCCGGCTCCCTCGACGCTTCCGACATCTATCGGCGGCAGATTTAACTAGGCGAGCCCGGTCACGACGTCAACTGCAAATCTCAAGGCAAATAACAAATCTATTTTTGTTTGAACGAGGCAAGCTAGTTTGTTGACATTTTCACCCCATGCTTCCCCCACGTGGTTGCGCCTCTGTAGTAAATCCCAGCGCATGCGTTCAGAAACCGATGTTCACGGGCCGTCTAGAACTGCCTTAGAAACGTTGGTATGTAGTTTGCATTTTCCACGTGAAAACAGATAGCGTCAGAAAACGCGCATTCTTTGAGACACCAAACAAAAATACTATAAAATACGGGTTTAGTCAAAGGTTGCTGAAACGTCAACCCCATCGAAACAAACGTTTTCAAATAACGATTTCGCCTACAATCTAGAAGGTTGCAACGTCAACTACCCGCGGCACGCGCGTGTCGGGAGTACAATATCGTGCAGTAAAATGTTTGACACAGCTCCGCGCACAAAAATGAACTGAAGCGGAGCTCCAACGTGCACGCTCGGTTTTTGGTCCTCGCTCGTGCGGAAAACGTGTTTAACGACATGAACCTTGTCACGTGTCATGCGTCGCGACGCGCCTATTCTCCCAAGGTCTCTGCTGGGAGCTGGAGCGGAAAGCGAAATGATTTCGTGCTTGGTTCGGTTATATCTTTTTATCTGAATTCTGCGTAAAGCGTTCGGATCCCGAGGTCTCGAAGTATCATTTTACTTGAAAGTTGGCGTCGAACAACCTGCTCGAAGCGTAAAATGGAATGATATTAAGCAAACACCGAGAAAAGAGTGAAGGACATCTGGGGCAGGCTTGTTGGTTCTGTCCGCTCTGCGTCGTTTTGAATCTGTCATGTCAGAAAAATGACGTAATTTCTGGAAGGGCTGGTGTTTCTTAAGTTTTTTGATCGTGAGGTTGAGTGACACTTGTTTGTCCAACGCACATGTCAACGTTTAGAATAAATTACATCACTCGAGAGGTAACAATGGTACATGGGATTACTTTCTCACTGGTTGCGTGAAGTAAGCAGACGGAACCATACAAATCGCAGTGTTCATAAAGCGCGCAAACACGCTACATTAAAGGTATCATTAACCTGGTCAAAAAATCGTTCAGCTTTTCCACTCTGGTGAAGACGGAAGACCAGCGAAGCTGTTCTATGGTGGAGATGAAGTAATGGCCTGCAGCGCAAGTCGGCAAGCCAGAGTGGAAGGGCTGGAATGGTGGCCAGCGTCGCTTATAGATGGCGCTAGCTGTCCAGAATATTGTGTCGACATTTGTTTGCTGTCGGACACGATCCTGCGGAAAACTAGCCCTTAACCGCTCCGCTGTAAAAACGCCATCGGAAAGCAGTAGCATTATTATTTGCAGCACAAGTCGCGCAACGCCACATTATTGATCCATCCGTACAATCCCAAATGCATTTGCACTCTGCCTCGACGTTGTTTTCTGAAGAAGGTGACGTTGCGGTCGAACTGATGTTTCTTCATTCATTTTCGTTAATATTACTAGAGAGGAATAATTAGCTTGTACCATGTCTTACAAAATATGATATGACTTCACGAGATCGCAGTTTTTCAATACACTTTGTTATTGTTTCTTCTTTTCGAACTAGCTGCTGCAAAATTATCCGAGACTGGCGTACTTTGGGCATGTACTTTGAGAATGCATCTGACACGAGTGTGTTGTCCTTCTTTTGTGTCGACCAGGCTCGGCGCGTACTGAACGCGAATGCTGTGCGAGCGTTCGGGGTGGATTCGTGCCAGAAATGGCTCTCGCGCTAAGATAAATTCATTTGCGGAATGTTTACTTCACATACGCGTCCTATGTGGGCACTTAAGAACTGAAGATATTTTGAGACTACATCGTTTCGTAAGTTACGTTCCACTCAGATTTTATTATGACATGTCGAACTGGGCTTTCGTACGTGTGGCGAAACAGGCTCGTTTATTCGTCAAGAGTAATATGCGTCCCTTCACGAGGAACGCAAAACTCGCGCCTTTGCATTTGAGCCGCCCCCCCCCCGTCCCCCTTCATTACGACAAACTGCCGAGTTTCTGCGAACGACGAAGCATGGAGTCCGTATATACTGCCATGTCCGAGCTTGATTCAAATCCGTTAAACGGGGGACAATAACCAATGATGAATTTTGTAACCTAATTAGGACAAAGAAGCATGTCTCGCGCGTTTTGACAACCGTTTTAATCACCCGTTGACAGTCTTGTCCAATAGTCGTTACAAGTAATCAAATTGTTCGTAATCGATTACTTTCTGGAGTAGTTTTGTCATTATTAAAATGCATTTAGTAATAAGTGATCGCGAGAGTAATATAACTAGTTGGAGGAGCACCAAAATTACATGTAACCCGTATTATTTTTTCTCCCCTTTTTAAAGTTTTAAAAGTCCCTTTTTTTACAAGTTTCCTACCTCGTCTCCGATATGAGGGTGGCTTACCAAAATTCGTGGATTAAGAAGATTTGTACGTAATAATTCGGTGATCCTAATCCTGTGAGGGACAGTAAAAAGACCCGTTTTCGAAACGGACCGAAAAATCTCATTTTCATAAATATACAGGAATTGGCCGCAGCGTCTGTCGCTTTGAAATCGGGTGTCTTTTGACCGAATACCCTTTCGCTTCTGAAATCGTGTTTCAAACGACTGCGTTAGTAAATTAGAGCTGAATTCACTTAGCTAACTCGTTTTGACACAATCGTCAAGTCATGCAACTTACGGCGAAAGATGTCGAAACAAATTAACGATTCGCCTGTTTTAAATAAGTTACAGAAGAGCATGTGCCTCTGACGAAACAATAGGAGGACATTCATTTGAGCCTGTCAGCCGCTGCAAACATTTTCAATAGAGCTCTGAACTGGAGTCGGATATCACTTATAAAGGCCGTGTGTATTGATTAACGCTCATAGACTATTATACTCGACGGTTGTTGATCGCGAATTGCCATAAGTAGTAGTAATGTCTAATTTCCCCATTGTTATACATTCTTAAATGGGCTGTGAGACAATGTTAGGTTTGAACATTACGCAATTTACAGTATTCTCGCACGTGACTGTAAAGTGCTCAGTGAAACAGAAGATTCTTTGTCACTGTGAATTCTAAGTCTGTCACGAACCTTTTTTTCTCAGTCTCTTTTATCCGAAAGCCAGCTGGGGATCTGATTGATGGGAATCACAATCTGAACTTCGTCGCAATTAACAGCCTCGCAAGTGGGCTCATTTTCGTCTTCTGCGCATGAGAAAGGAAGTAGCGGTGACGTCAGAACGCCGAGCCCTGATTGGCTGATCGCGGTCCCCTATCTGAGCGTCGTCTGCTCCTTTGCAACAACGTCTGCTCGCAACGTCGTCTGCGTCTGTCTTACCTTTCCTGCGACTTTCGGAAGTGCAGGTCTTTACGAGCGAGCTCGACTTCGCCTTTCAGAGAAGGCAGACGAAATAACTCGAGCGGTTCGTTGTTTTGTCGAACAACTAGCAGACGCGCATCAAGGAGGAAGTCAAAGTACTCACTGGCGAGGTGTCCCGAGACGCCGAGGTTTGTTTGCTAAGAACCGAGAGTGAGCGTGTTAGTGTCCGCAAGTTCCCTCCCAAATACTTTTTCCCCCCTTTCGTGTGCGGCAAGACTCCTCATTCTTTAACGGCGTCGGCGGGTTGGCGCAGTTAACGTCGTCTGCTTTACGTCTGCTAGTCAAAGCGATGGCTCCTTTACCTTTCCTGCGTCTGTCGGATATTCACCGCTTTTTCACCGGCGAGAGTCACCGTTGCCTCGGAAAACAAGGAGATGACAAGAGGAAGAGATTGACCTCTTAATCTAAAATTGAGGTCAGTGATCACAGTATAATACGGGAAGGGTTCACAAGGGTCGCGCGGGCACATTCCATTCAGCACGCCAGCCGGTCGTGGGCAGACGGTCACCGAGTCGGAGTGGCTGCTAGGCCTATCTGCCGAGTTCGCTTGGTCGGTGTCGGTGGAATCGTGGCCGTTGGAGCTTTTCCCGGGTGTTTGTGGATCCAGCGTTCTTGTTCGTCGTGGTCTGGTTCAAGTACTTTTTACTTTTTTCTTGCTGCTTGAAGTCGGGACGCGAGAGAAGCGCACGTAGAAAAATAAACGTCCGTTGGTCGTCGCGACCGCGACGCTGTCGGCCATGCTGATTTGATCGTAACAAGTGCGTAGCTTCGGAGCTGTCGTAGGATTTTGTCGTAACCTGCGCAAAACTTACGAAAATTTCGGTTCGTGAATACGAATTTGTTTTTAAGTTTTGTCTTACGCATATTTTTGGCGTAAGATAGTTTCGTGAATCTGGCCTCTCCACTTGCAAAAGTCGCAGGAAAGGTAAGACAGACGCAGACGACGTTGCGAGCAGACGACGTTGCAAAGGAGCAGACGACGCTCAGATAGGGGACCGCGATCAGCCAATCAGGGCTCGGCGTTCTGACGTCACCGCTACCCCCTGCGCGAGAAGCAGACGAACTTGCCCTCCGCATAGACCGATCTCACCAAGCGTTCCACGCATGCGTGACGCCGCCATAACTGTAGTTCGTAGGAGGCAGACGCCAGTTCACGAGACAGCTCATGCCGCCTCGTGCTCTGCTCGCGCAGACCTCCAGCAGGGTTGTCGCGCGTGCAGAAAGACTACAGCTCCCACGATGCATGTCGGCAGCGGTGGCGTACTCAAACTAGCTGGTGAGATCGGTAGAGAGAACGGATGCATGCTGCACTTGTACTGGCCATGAGCAACTCCACTCCATTTTTACAATTTTTGGGTTATGATCTGTTTAGTCGAAGTCGGCGACCCTGAATCACGAGATATAATTTGTTTTTCGGTAGTGTGTATAGTTTTGTAGATATCGCGAATCCAAGTATCGTTCCGGCGGCACGGCGAAACCGAAACTACCGGCTGAAGCAGCTTGGCAACACTGATATTAGTGGCGCGTCGCCGGCATGACCTAGTTCTCGTCCCGCGGTCCCGCGCTTCTGAGCCGACGCACCGACAATGTCGGCTCAGTCGCACGTGGAGTTTCAAAACAGAAGGTAAGTTGCACATTTTCTTTTTTTACCGCTTCACTTTGTTAATATGCACCAAATGGAGTAAGTTTTAGTGTGTATTTATAAATTTGCCGGCCGACAAGCGAATCCGACTGCTATAAATATGACGCGGTCAGTGCCGGCGCAGCGTGACTGTATTTGTTTCTTGCTCGCGGACCAAGAGAAAAAGAAATAATGGGAGATAAATGGACAGATGTATCCACAAGCGGTCTAAGTTGTTAAAGCTAAGGTGCCTTTATGTGCACGCTAGTTAGATCAGCCGCGACCTGCTGCGTCCGGCCGATCGTGCTGGAGCAGCCGGCGGACGGTACGCGAACAGCGACGGCACCGCATCGTTCTTCAAAGACGCATGTTTCGTGGAGAAACCCGCAACAGTCAGCAGCCGCAGATCCCGTGTGTAGGTGTCTGACGTAAAGTGCTGGGAGCAGAGCTTCGCGTTGGAGCTCGGAGTCGACGGTCTTCCGAATTCTATGAGGCGAACGGCACCGACCCACACCATGTGCCTCTTCCGGTCTCTTGGGAACTGGTGGAACCGCAGCTCCGGGTTGCGCACCGGATTGTAGGTGCAACCCACAGCACTACAAGTCGTGCTCGACATCGCCCAACGCGAGTCCGGCGAGTCTCTCCGGCTCCACGATACGCGCGTGAGCGAGCAGCACCGCTTCGCTCTCTTCCGCGCTGTTGCGGAAGCAATGCTGGAGTTAAATTAACTGCCTGGACGCTAATAAAAATAGGAGAACACAGGATAACGTGGTAAGCACCTCTTGCCGTCAGCAGAATCGCAGAATGCCACGGGAAACGAAGCGTCCGCGGCGTCCGTACGAGAGCGTAGGACTAGACCTACGTCATTGCCCAGTGTTGCTTCACTAGCTCGCCCGGTGCCAGCGTTGCTCACCCGCTTTCGGGCCGCTAACCGAGCCGGGAGAACATTTTTAATATTGGTTTTAATCGGTAACGCGGCGTCGGTTTGACGTGATATTTTGGGTATGACCGTATTTTGACCCCCTAAAGCGATATCAGTCATTTCGATAGGGTCGACTTTTTGAGTGGAGTTGCCCTTTAAGCACGCGATTCGGAACCAAACTATGGCTCGACAAACATTCGGGTTGGAGTTCGTAGTTCAGTCACTTCGTCGTGACGGATATACCCGATCTCCAACGATGTCTGGAGCAGGCGATACAGTCTCCGCCCATATCAAAACACATTCGACGAGGCAGTTTCGTAGACGGTTGTACTAAATTCACCTTGGCCGTGCCCAGACTGGTTCCGGTGAGAAAATAAATGAATCGCTGGTTTTATTCACTCTCTAAAGTAAGAAAGACGTTTACAAATCTCTGTAATGCGAAATTAGAGCCATCATCCTTCCTCCGTGCCGGCTCCTCCAATTCAGTCCGGAAAATAACGTCACATGACTTGGTGTCACGTCACCTATGAACAGATTGAGTTTCTCCGCTAGATTTGGCGGGGAAAATTGGCGTCACGTGACCTCAACACCAATTCAAAGCGGGGAATTAAATTGGTGTTGAGGTCACGTGACGTAGATGTTCACGCTAAATCTAGCGGAGAAACTGAATTTATCGACCAAATCTAGCGAAGAAATTCAATTTATCCGCTAAATGTAGTGGCGAAACTGAATTTCCTCGCTAAATATATCGGGGAATTGAATTGATGTTCAGGTCACGTGGCGGGGAGTTTAATTGGTGTTGAGGTCACGTGACGTCAACTTTCCCGCTAAATTTAGGGCGGTTACGTTGATGGCGACGGCGACCCCGACGGCGACGCAGACGGCGCTCAACCCGGAAACGGACGTTTAAGAGCTCCGCTCTAAAATTACGTGCCTCTGACCAAAGTGCGCTTAAAACAGCCAAATCCTAAGCAACTTTTTTTTTTTGTGTGATATTGTACATACCATGTGCATTGCCAACCCCAGAACGTGCCGGTGGTAAAGGTTCATCTAAACAGGGCGATATTTTCAGAGCGCAGCTCTTTGGCGTCCGTTTTCGCGTTTAGCGACGTCGCCTTTGGCGTCGACGTAACCGCGCTAAATTTAGCGGGAAAATTTATGTCTCGTGACCTCAACACCAATTCAATTCCCCGCTAATTTTAGCGGGGAAATTCAGTTTCTCTTCTAGATCTGGCGGGAAAATTGACGTCACGTGACCTCAACACTAATTCGATTCCTCGGTAAATTTAGCGGAAAGTTGAATTAGTGTTGAGGTCACGTGATGCCAATTTTCCCGCTAAATCTAGCGGAGAAACTGAATTTGTTCAGAGGTAACGTGACACCAAGTCATGTGACGTTATTTTCTCCCGCTTAATTTAGCGGGGAAACTGAATTGGCGCTGAGGTCACGGGCGTCAATTTTTTTTGCTAAATTTAGCGGGGAAATTGTGAGAGGACGGGAGGGTATGGAAAAGGAAGAATGGAGGGTACTGTGGTGGAGGATGGGAGGGTACGCAGGGGGAAGAAGGGAGGATAGGGAGGAGGAGGAGGAAATGAGAAGGAGGGGGAGGAGAGAGACAGGGGAGGGGAGAGGGTACGTATGGAGGGCGAGGGGAATATCCTCCCCTCCGTACCCCTCCCCTCCTCCTCCCCAAAGAGCTGCGCTCTAATTTCGCAATACAGATATTTGTAAACGACTTCCATTTTTTTTAAGCTTAACAAATTTGTTTAAAAAAAAGCTGTGAAAGCAACAATTATGCGGTTTCTGCAGGTGAGTTTTAACAGCCAGGGGGACCTGGTATGGGCGGCTAATCGTAACGATCAGACATGCTTTTTCTGGCTGCGAATTGAGGGATGTACGCCTTTTGTTACTCGCCCTTTTTTCTAAAATTGCTAGTGCGGAGTAAAAAAAATCACAATTTGTAGGTTATAAATGTCAAAGATTTGTCAGTATTCATTGGAATTAAAAAAACATTATGACCTCTATAAAGCAAAATAATAAGATTACTCGTTACATGAGTGCGTTAGCCCCCCGGCACTCGTTGTCTCGTTATAAAAGTAAAATATTCGAGATAAATTTTTCAAAACCACATTTCAGTTTCTCTTTCTTTTAGATTTGTGAATAGCAAACTTTTGTCTTCGTAGTCAGCATCGGTAGTTCTTTTTCTTTTTTTCCTACTGTTCGAAATTTTAAGACACGACAGACTATTCAGCAGCAAGGCACTAGTCGGTATAAGCAGCGTTAAAACAAAACAAAAGAGAAAGCTAGCTTTATTCACGATCAAAATATTACGTATTTCAAGCTTCAGCTGAGCCTTTTCTTTCGTGTGTTGTTTCTTTCTTTTTAAGACAGAGTTGAAAATAAAACTTTTGTTTTAATCATTTTTGCTTTGTTGGAACGGCGCCACAATGCCTGGCTCCAGAAGTTGTCCGAACTTGCGTGAACTGAACGGTCTTGACGCCGCATGGAGGATGGAATAAAGTTTAAAAGAGAAAAGAGACAGGCTGCGTCAAATAAGTTTTAGAACAAAGTAACTCAACTCGAACACAGTTTTTTTTTTTTAGTTTAATAACTTTGCTAGAAGTCAAAATTGTCTTATGAAAAGAGAAAAATACGTGTGTGTGGGTGAAGGAGGGGGTCAAGTCGCTGAATTTGCAGCTCATGTGAGTCAAAGTGGATAGTAGCTGAGATAAACAAAAGAAAACATCATAAATACAAAACTTCATTCGTGTGACAATGGGTTGTTTTCTTTATTTCTTTTATGTATCGACTGCGTTCGGATTGCAAATAGGCACGCTGTGGCTGGTGAAAAAATAGAAAGGTAGAAAGGGAAGACTAAAGATTCCACTTTATTTTTGTCATCCCTCTCTAAAAGGGTTCATTCTATTTCAGTTTATCTGCACGGTGTTTCTGGGCAGCATTCCAGCCTAAACAAATTCAGTATCAATAAACCAATGAACGGAGCGCATCGAAACTTTTCAGAAAGGTGTCTTTAGCTAGTGCATTTATTTTAGACCAAGTTTATAACTCCAGGTTTCAGGCAAAACAGCTAAGCCTGAACAGAACCTGCTTTGTCGAGTGCACAAGAAGGAAAACGGCCCAAACCGCCAGGTTGACGCTGCTGCTCACAGATGGCACTACGCACGCTGGAGCCCAGACAGCCAAACAGACGGAGACGGCGGAAACGTTGGTGGGACACGGATGTCAAGGCCGCCATATTGGCCAGACAGACTGCCATCAGGGAACACCAACGTTACTAAAACTCTCAGTTGGGAAACTCACCCGTGAAACCCGGGATACTGGCGTCCACCAAGACCGAGCTAAATACGATAACAGCGCCACCCTTTAGCGACGAGTTGAAACATGAATGTTGCTCTACATAGCTACTGCGAGATGGCCCTGCGAGATGGCGCCACCGGCCCTTGCCCGACTCGACGTGCAGCCGTGCAGTTCCCGGAGCGGACGCTGCGGGAGAAATGGCGGCGTTGCGATCGCCATTAGCTCGGTTCTCGAGTACGGATCGGAGCCACTTTTTTAAAGCAGGCTCTATGGCAGTTTCCCAACTGAGGGGTTCTAGTAACGTTGGGGAACACCAAGGGTCGCTCCGAGTGGGATCTCAGAGTGAAGTCACTTCAAGGTGGACCTTATACCAAAACCACAGGTGCTATGCCAAACAGCGAATCCGAAAAAAAACATATAAGAACAGCGGAT
The DNA here is from genome assembly GCA_037355805.1 of Ixodes ricinus. NCBI lineage: Eukaryota > Metazoa > Arthropoda > Arachnida > Ixodida > Ixodidae > Ixodes > Ixodes ricinus. The sequence goes on along the minus strand of JAZHYW010059080.1, from coordinate 17,749 downwards.
CTGGGGACTCTCCAAGAAATTACAGCGTGGGCGAAATGGATTGAACGCACTATAAACAGACCGCATAAATCGTTTTTCTTTTTAATTTATCGCGCTGGGATTTACTACAGAGGTGCTCGCAGTTTGTGCATTTATTACTTGAGAGTATGAATACATGAAACTTTCGGAGTCAAAAAAAAAAGAAGAAATTTTGTCTTTGGAAAAGTTATCTCAAAATCATCAGAAAATTGTTGTCGGCTATTTCGGCGCTTACTACCATTCAAACATCTGTGAAATAAAAAGAAAATATAATTGACTATTCTTCTCTTCATTTGGCCCAAATACGTGCCTTAGGAACACATAATATTTTTAGTGTACATGCAAAGTAAACTGTTTTTTTTTGTTTACTGAGGTGAGCCAATTTTTCTACAGTTTTAGTGACAGCTTCCCCAAGCAGCAGGCACCTCTGTAGGAAATCCCAACGCGTTAAGTTAAGAAAACGGTCCTCCTGGCCGTATAACTCACCTGCACAAACCGCATAAATGTAGCTTTCACGGCTTTTTTAAACAAATCTGAAAGGTTAAAAAAAAGACACCCAGCAGATATATACACATTTGTTGTTAATGCGGGTGATCTTTACGCTTCGCGGATGCCATACGATTCTAATAAATGTTTCTCAAGCCTTCTTTCTCTCTCTCTCTTTCTCTCTGCACTGCAAGCAATATGGACCATCTCCTTTTCTGCTAATCACCTTGGTAATCGAACCGCTACTGGGCTGAAAATATATTTAGACCTGAAAAATGTATGCGCTGTTGCATTGAGATTGATGTTTAACAACGCTAAAAACTACAACGCAATTTTTTTTTTTTTTTTTTGGGGGGGGGGGTTAGATAAATAGGTAACCTCGTCATTCGCAGAGCCGATTATCGCATCCTGCGATTGCGGTGATTGGCGCGGTAAACCGTTGATATTTGCTTTGTTGAATGCACACCCTAAAGGAAAATAAAATGTGAATTTGTCCAATTAACGTTTAAAAATATATAAGATCGTTTAAGAACTCATATACGCCTTATCTTATTTATACGATTTTTATATGTTTAATTCACGAAACGCATTTAAAGTCGTTTCTTTTTTTTAATAGAGGGATTTACTTTTTTCGGCTCGCGTCTTCAATATCCGCACCGTCCCAGTGTTGATCACTGGACGCTCTTTAAAAAAGCTAAGGATATATTTTGCCATGTGGGTTACTTTTTTAAGTTGTTTCGTACTTGCACGGTGTATAGCCGAGCTAACTTATGCCACGAGATAAAAAAGAGAGAGGTAAGTGTAAATTAAACGTACTGTTAGGGTACAAGGCAACGCGAAATACGCCTTAAATGCGCGGGATTACTTTGCAAGGCACCACGAAAAAGGTACAATAAATCATTTGAGCACTTGCCAAAAACACATAATACAGAAACGTCTCATTAATATTGACACCTTAAATAAAGGCCATAAATAGGCACAATTTTCTGGAACGAATCGGGTAAATCCGTGAATTTTTGTCTCGAAATTATAAACAACTCGCGTTATGTGACATTAGTTTAAGCCCGTATGTGTTCATATTAACGAGTCATGACTGCATAACCGTGAGTCACAGTACTCGGATTCGTCGCACTCTTTGTAGACGAGCAATGTGCTGGCTAGACACAACGACTTTGAAAAGGCAGGGGACCCTCGTTTTATTTTTGAGAGAGGTTCGCAGCTTGATGATGATTTTTTTTTATATCTATACTTTTTTTGATGGGCGAGGGCGACGTGATTTAATAGACTTTCTTTTGTTTCGCTCCCGGAATGGGACGGTGGTGAGTTTCCGGTCGCCATCACCGTAGCCATAAAGGGCGCGAGCGCTAAAAGAATGAAAGCGTAATAGTACCCAGAGGAACTGGCGAAACTCTAAAGGCTACTTTCTGAGCGCCGAAACGCTTCTGTGACGGCCCGCATATCTTCAAATTTAACGAACGATGAAACAAAAATAAAAAGGTTAGGCATTTCGTGATGCCTTTTTAGAAAGGGTCATCTCAAAAGACCGACATTGTGGAGAATCAAAAATAAACGAGCGAGCAGAATTTACAAAAAAAAAGAGAACGAGCGAAACAATTTGAAAGAAAGACAAGTTTAAGGATCCCAGAAGGATGGCATAAATAGATAGAATACGAAAGTGTCGCATCTTTCGCTTCGGAGCCGAAGGAAACAAAAATACACTATTGTGTGCAAGTGCAGAATTTAAAATTTAAAAATGAAAGAAACGATATGGTGGGGAGGATTGTTCAAAGGGTGAACTCACGGGTACGTTGCAAAAGAATTGGAAATAAGTAAGGTAGTGGGGAGTGGGTCAAAAGAACAAAGAACATTCTGCGAAGGAATACCTTTTTCTATGAGGACGGGTCGGCCACTAACGTCAGTGAGCTGTTTTACAGTGGCATTGTTTTTTAGAACATACTGCAGGCCAGAGACTGGCCCAAGCAGGAGTATATAGTAATAAACACAAATACAGATAAAAGTAAACACGTGTTGAAACCGAAAAAAAAATAAAAAAGCGATTGTACATCAGAAGTCAAACAACACCAGCAATTGTACGGACATACCTACACATTTTAGAACTCACATAAATTTCATGCATGAAAAAGACTTACAAAACGCGAACTAAGCTGAAATTCGCAGTGCACTAATGCAGAAATATGAAGAAAAGTAACTGTCATGTAGCGTCACACAAATCGTTAGCCTCTAAGAATGCTAGACGGTAAGGAGTTCTATTCCAAGATGGCGTGGGTAAAGAAGAAATCTTGAAACGATTAGTGCGTGCACATACAGGTGTTATTGAGTATTGGTACGATGCCTCGGAGATCGTGATATTAATGGGAACAAATCAATCTGTGTATTAAGTCCAACGTTGTTGTTTAGTGCAAAGAATAAGAATGTTAGCTTGGAGAGCTTTCTGCGCATTTCAAGCGTTGCTATGCTGTTTCCTCTCATCAGCTGTAATGGAGAGTCTAACCTTTTAAATTTTCCACGATGAATCTAACCGCACGCTTCTGTACCATTTCCAGCTTCGAAATATATATATATCTTTCTTTTTGTAAATGAAGGGTCTTCAAAAAGGCTGGTCTACTCGAGTTTCGATCGTAGAAAAGTGTTGTAAACTAAAAGTTTATATGTAGCGCCGGCTGGATGTATTAAAACGTACATCTAGTTTGGTCGTTGAGATTTCATTTCAAGCCAGACGACTTCCTTCCGTTCAGCGTCGACTTTGCTTTATACCACACTGCCTTTTGTCGTTCTTCGGTGCCAGTTTCAAATACTATGCTTGCACGTAACCTTGTTCCTTCAGCCGTCTGAGGAGCTTTGAGAGAAAGCACGAACCTACACATCTCTATTCGCAACCCAACGCCCTATAGGTGGCGGGGCGGTAGTTCCAAGATGGCGGAAGAGACGGGGTATAGATTCTCCAGGGTTTCCCGTACGCCTACTCGCTGTGACGCTGGACACTGCGTTAAAATGATTTACTTGTCTGCTAACGCGAAGTGGTTAGGGCAGCATCATATTACAGGTGACGGAGATGTTGATGCGCGTTAGCAAAATGAGCATGCTGATATTTAAAGGGCAACTCCGCTTCATTTTTGGTTTTGAAAAAACACTGCAGTCCTCCTCAGTATCGCCTAGGAAGTCCACACGTCAAATATTACTACGCAGTTCTGTCTAAATGTTTCTTAAAGGAATACTACAACGAAATTTCGGCGCTTATTTTATGGTCTATATGTGTCCAAAGGAGCAGTATCACATCGTACACACCAATATCTTGTTAAAGAAGTCACGAAAAGGAAATTTAAAACGAATTAAACGATTAGCAAAGGGCACCTGGTGGATGTCGCTAACGCCTCGTTTGTAATGCCCGTCTAGGAACCTTGACAGGCTAGTGACGGTGAGTGTCTCGCCTCCGGCCACGACGAGAGAAGAGGGAAGGAGGAACTCCCGTCTTCCCGAGAATCCCTTTTGTGTGTTCCAGAAGTAGCTAGTGTCCCCCTACAAGATTATAAAAGATCAACCCGTCACTCAGGTATTTTCCGAAAGCAGCCGCTTCGGTGGCTGGAACGACTAGGCCTTCGCCTCGCCGTCAACCTCGCCGTAGCTTGGCTCGTCCCGAGACGACCTACGTCACGATTGCGTCGGATGTTACGTGCTCTAAGCTGGGCCTTCTCCGAGGCGCTTGCTGGAGTGGGCCGTTTATAACAAGAAATACAGCCACCAGGCTCAAAATACAAACGTGCGATTGTCATTTACGGATATTGTGGATCATATTTAACCTATTTTTGAACACGACGGATATATTTCAAATTTCGTGGAAGTATCCCTTTAAACGGGCCGGCAAACTTTGCAACTCGCAAGGTTGCCGAAATCGGCTGACTCGAGCGGGCGAATTCAGGCGCAACCAACAGCGCAGTCAAGGCTACGGCATGAGCGGAGCCAACATTGAGCTAAACGTCATCATCATGGCCCCCTTTTGCTTGTTTTTACTTCTCCGGGCGAGCGTAGAGCATGACGTCAGCAACGTTGCCTCTTGGCGCTCCAGCGGTGCAGCGCGCTTCTTGGGAGCAGACCGGCCGCCCGCCGTGAGTCCCGCCGTTACCGCCGTCTTCCGCGTCAGAACCACCGTCGTCGTCTCACCGTTTGTGATTATTGTCTCCCGGAGTTTCGTCCACACTACGAACACCACGTGCGCAGCACTTATGCCGCAGTTGCTGCAGACGTCGTCGAATGCCGTAGGCACCAAAACGTGGCGAAGAGTGCGTTGCAGACGCATCCGCCTGCCACGCACCGCCCGTCGTTGGGCCGATGGATCACGTGACATCTCGTCCTACGTGATGGCCATGGCGGCTCGAGGCCAATGTTGCCGGACGGGAGCCGAGGTCTTGGTTTCGATTTGCGCTCGTGTTTAAAATTAGATTTAGAAATATATATCCACATTTTCGCGAAGCAAACGACGTGTGTCTTTTAATAGGACGCTGTAATTCGAACTCACTCGTCATCCCGAAATCTTCGGAATTGAGCGGGTGCCCTTTAAAAGTTGCAGAAACCTCGACTTGCGAAGCTTTGGTGGGCGAGCGCGTTTTACGCACCGGCCACGTCACGGTTTGTGGCAGAATATTTTTGAGGGTGATGAAGATATCGTGTTTGCGCCTTGCCTGAGCCATTAGAGCTTTCAAAAGTGAGCCGCGCACGGTGACCATCAAGCTCCGGAAGAGCAGCGTTCACAGTATTGATGCCTTCGTGTCACAGGCTCGCAACTCGCTGCTCACCGTCTCGGTTTTAGTGTATGGCAACACGTGATCAAACTGCTCTCTGGTTATTGATAGGAAGTTTGTTACCGCAGGCCACCGTGCGGTGTGGCATTACAACCGGAGGCTCGCGTGGCGCCTTTGAAGCACAATTTTCAGCGCGTGCCAGGAGCGTTGTAACTTGTCACGGCAGCCAATGGTAGCCTGCGGTAACGCTATGGTTAAACTGCCTATTACCATAATCGGCGTGTTTTAGGGGTTTAGGGGTTTTATTTATTGCTCTACCAAAAATGCATATTTTAATATACCGTACTTTTTTTTTTTTTTGTACCGTGTTATTTGCAGCGTTGTGGCCCCTCTCGCCAAAACTGCCCGTTCTAAGCTCTCGTCACGAACGGCTGGCTAACACAGGCGCGCTTAAAATGCTTCGGGCATTTCTTTATTTATTTTGTAATTACCTGAAATCAAGTACGCGTATGCTGTCTTTTGAAAGTGCTTGGAACAAATGGTCATGTTCCTACGGCCTTAAAACGCAAACCCATTCCCGACGTGTATTGCTCGACATATCGTTGCGCGACAAGTTTTCTCCTACATTAGGGCAAAGAATAGACTTTTCATAGATCGAACGCTAGAGCTCTACATTATTAGCGGGAGCGTTTGCTGTCATGTTGAGCACAGATCGAGCTGGCGGTCATGCACAAGACCAGCAATCCGCAGCGTATGCGATATATACGAAAAGTCCCTGATGAAATTAGACATCCCGGTCCTTCGTGCAACACTGTTGCGAGGTGCAGCACAAAAATTTCTATTTTAACGCGCTCACTTTTTTCGTTACAACGGCTTCACGCATCAAGGCCGACAGCCCCTGCTACCTTTTCCGCGCCGCCGCCGTGGCTGCCGTCCCCGTTCCTCTGGTTCTCCGCTCGTCCGCGGGAGGGCGAGCGGCGCGCTGGAGTTGCGAATAGCAGACGGACGACGGCGAAAATGGACGACGACGCGCAGCTTTCACGTCCGCGCCTTATGGAGGCTGCAGACGACGATAGGCGATGGCGGAATAGCCGACGATGCCGGAGGCTGCCCGCGCGTCTGCTCGCACGACTAGCAGGTGGTGTCAGACGCCAGTCTAGACGCACCGGATATCGCGAAAGGGAGACACTGGGTTTATTAGCTTGTTCGGCCAAGCCAATCCAGTAGTAATGCAGCGGGTCCACTGATCTGTGGGCGGGGCTAAGAGCGGGCCGTGACCTCCACCTAAATTTCGTCTAAAAATGTAAATAATCTTTAAGCTATCGGACTATGCGGAGCGCAAGTTTGTCTGCGTCTTGCGCAGGTGTTGCGGTGACGTCAAAACGCCGAGCTTCAATCGGCTCTGATTGGAAAAGCTAGTGGGTACACCCCAATGCTAGCTGCATGGCTAGCAGCCTTGAGATTTACCCACTATTCCCATCGGTGTCAATCAGACCTTGGCTTTTTGACGTCACCGCAACCCCTGCACAAAAGCAGACGGACTTGCGCTCCGTATAGTGCTCATCTTAAGCACCTTCATGCAATAAATATGCTCTACTATCTGTACTCAGTTTTTGCTGCGACTTATAAAAGCGGACGACTATCACGAGTCGATGAGGCCAATCAAGCACCAGCAAAATCCTGACGTCACGGTGTTTGTCGTCTTTTTTGTTTGTGTAGGACCGAATTCTAGTCTAATCAGGTGTGTCTGAGTATCTGGTTATCTCAGCCTTCTTGCCCTTACCGGCCATTTAACTCTAGCGCAAAAATAAACAAAGTAATAAACTGTAGTGGGACGACTCTGGAAGTAACGTCGGTTCTGTAGTTTAACATGCAAAGTTTTGAAATATTACAGGTGGTGTGATCCCTTTCTTTGGGTGGCTATTCAGCGGGTGGAAAATGTGCCCCGTAGTTAATAAGGGGAAGGTGTTCGCCGGTTAATTTGTGTGGTTTAATATCAGCCGTTGTGTCCGCTGATCTCGTTACAGATTATTGATGGTGACGTAAATCCAACGTCTCTTTAGCACCGTACAGTAAGTCGTCGGAAATGTGTTTCGTGTCAAAATGGGTTTTAATGCCACTCTTTCAGTTCGATCACGGTCTGACCTACCGCTGATTTCGGGTTCTCACACCAAAACGTTAAATATAAGATGGCAATAGGCCATATGCGAAATTTAGAGCGCCATCTAGTAGCTCGCCGAGAACTACGTCCGCCATCTTGTTAGTGGCGAGAAAACGAAACCAGAGACCCGACCGGCAAAGACCCCATGTAAACAAGCGACCGAGCTTCATGCGAAAGATGCGATGCCAACAATTGCTGCGTTCCGCTGTGGATGCAGCGATAAACCTTCGATTAGCGCGTGACGTGAACGGAAACCTGAACAGGGTTCACCTTTTTTTTCTTATTTTTATTTGTTACTTGAGACGCAGCTTTTGACAAAAACAATCGGTGACAACGCAAAGAAACATGTGGACGTTATCGAGCGGCGTGAAGCCATTTACAACTATCGAACTGGGCCCTAACCTTTTCACGAAGTTGTACCAAATTTTTTTATGACCTTTTTTTCTTTTATGTGCGTTGTAGTGTCGGCCTGCCTTTTTCTTGATGCGCAAGCAGCTCAATGAATGCGGACGAGACCAAGGCTGTTAAGCGAGGCAAAAAGATGGCAGTTTTAGTAATCTACGCCACCAACCATAATTGAAGATGCGTATGCTTAACAGTGGTATGATGAGGTTCATCGCAGTGGCTAAAACTTCGATGTCAGTGGCGGCAAAAATTTACGTCGCGGACGTCGAATGAAGGAACACGGGTGGTGCAAATTTCATATTACAACCTCCTTTTCTTTTTCTTTTCTCTTTGTCGCAGCCAAGGTAGAAATTTTGTTTTGTGCAAAGAAGCTGGGGGGTAGTTCTGAGAAAGTCAATGCAGTTATTATGTCAGGGTTGAAGAAACCTTCATTAATAGCGCCACATCCGTCAACTCTGCTTGACGCGAATGCTATCTGAAACCAACTTTAGCCCTTTGCAACGCTTGAAAAATATTGCCCAGGGCACAGTTTCTTTTAGAAGAACAGAGTGTTCCACCAAAAAAACCTCCGCCAGTAAAAACTAAAAAAAAACTAATTTTGAGTCGTGTATTTTTGTGGAGCAGTATACCACTAAACAGTACGACTTCAAGCGTATTCGCATCGAGAAAAGAATTAAAAGTGTTCTCAAAGATGAAAGGCATGACGACCTAAGTCCTTTCGGAGGCCTGTGCACATGCTGGCGACGACAAGCTTCCACAGCGAAGGCGTAGGACTTGGTCCGCTGCTTCGACGAGGTTGTCGTTAGCGTGCACAGGCCTCCGAGAATTTTGTGAGACAGTTGCGGTAGGTTGTTTAAACTGTTCGTCCACGTAATATGGTCAAAAGGCGGAAAACAGTTGCTGCGTCATCGCACATTGCCCGTACGGCTGTCTCCGATGCCTTCACCGTGCTTCGGTACTGACAACGCTTGCCAACATTAAAATGGCGACGCTCTCAGTGTTGTCAGACCACAAAGCAATTTCGCATAAGGTCTATTGGGTCCGTGATATATTCGTCACACTTAGCGCAAACGCGATGTTAACCCCTTTTTTTAATTCTGCGCAAACAGGTACTGAAATATTAAAAAAAAACATACCACCTAAATTAATATTAATGTTGAGTACGCTTTAACCTATAACTAGGTCTGCGGACCGCCCCTTTTGTTGTGCAAATAAAACGGACAATCCTTTGTTCGTGCTGGGCCCTACTGCCATGTACCATGTGTCAAATAAAAGTTATTTTCCTCTCCGCAGCGAGCAAAAGGCAGCCTTCGGCAAAAAGCTTGACCAAATTTCAGTTCGCATTTGTGTCGAATTCGTCTTCTCTCTGCGGGAAGACAATATAAAAAGTTGTAAACCTCTTCATCTTTTCAAATCTGTCGAAAGCTGCAGCTCAGTACTGAGAATGTTTCCGGACAATTACAACTCCCGCTGACTGTTCCCGGAAAAAATATTTCGGTTCCGCAAAGCCATTCTACTCGATTACTGACCCTAATGAAAGACCCATCTAAAGAAGACGTCGTCGGTGCCTCGAGCACGCAAAACAAAATTACCAGAACGAGCCGCTGGCTCTTTCGGGTAAACAACACGATGAAGGGCGGAACTAGACCATCGCCACGTAAAAGACAAGGCGTTCTCTTATGCCCCCCAAACGTCATCACTAGTGAATCTGCAAAGCACCACCACCAGCGCGACTTGCAGCGTTTCGAAACGAGCGCGACGCTAGTTGGCCACGACGGTGAGACGAAAGCGTCTACCGCTTCGCAGCGACACGCGTCGAACTTCAGCGTGTTTGGCGCTTGGGACGGGTTCCACTACCGATGACGTCATGCGTAGGCCTTGTCTTCTAGGCGATGTTGGCTAAGCAAACCCAATTCTCGGGTGCAAGCAACCGCAACCTTTGTGGAAGACGCTGTTGAGGCGGACTCTTTAATGACTAATTAGCGAGGGTGCCGCGCGAGCCGCTTTTAGCAAAAGCGGGCACGTCCTCGGGGAGTTTGTTCCGTCGAGACGCAGTCCTCGCCGCCTTAGAAATATAAAATAGATAGGGAAATAAATAGAGTAGGCGCGCAATCGGTGGCTTCTTGTGGAAAGGCGGGGGCATCCATGATGCATCATCCACCTTCCTTTCACCGGTTCGGACGGTGTACCCATGGGAGTTGCATAATTGAGAACTAAAATTTTATTTCTGTTGCTTTCGCGCACTCTTACTCTCTCTCTCTCTCTCTCTCACTTTCTCACTTCCTCGCGGTTTTTTCTTTTCCACATTATTGTTAAGTTGCTTTTACACCATGTTTCGAGAAACTTGGGTGGAACTCCTTCTTTAACGGCTAGTTTGCGTAATAATTGATTCGACAAGAGACCTAGAATGACCCTCGACGTAAAGCGTGCACGCGCCCAAACTAGAAAGCACGCTTGATGTTATAAAGGTAATTAGTTCCTTAAAACCTTAACAATTAAATCATTATGGCATGTCGAATGTTTTTATTTTCTTTTTTTTTTTTCATTTACGTTGGTCTTAACATGATGGACCCACTTCCTTTATTTTGCAAAATAAATTACTGGAGAAAACTTAAGCACTGTCAGAAAAAAACTTGGAGAACGCTTAAGCCTCGCCTTTAAGAACGGAACGTGATAGCGTTACCGGGCCCCGTACGCATCGCCTTCTCGTTCGCCGTGCAGGCGGGCCTTGCGTGGCCTAGTCAGCATCGTCTCTGGATCGCAACCGAAAGGTCGTGGGCTTCGAATCCCGCCTAAAATTCGACAAATATTTTAATCCAGATAAATAACTTTATAAAGTGAAATTATTTCAGATAGGCGGCGACCTTTAATTCGCGGTAAGTGTCATGTCCTAATCTCTTTCATTCCACGCGCACCGTCATGTTTCACGTGAACCTTGTAGGTTGTTTGAAATTCCCGCGTGAGGTCATGGGGTTGTAACGTCATGACACTATCGACCAATCAGGATTTTCGTGTCACGTCACCGACGCCGGCCTTTCTGCGACACGAGTTCTTTTACGGTTTCGCGTTAAAATTATAACAACAGATTGGAATTGGATGTGGCTGTCCTGCTTTTCTACACTTTTGTGCGCTTAAGAAAGTTTTAAACACTTCTTATTTTTTGGGGGCAGGGGGGGGGGAGGGGAGGGAGAGGGGGGAAGGTGGTCTGAGGAAGGCAATGCTTAATCAGCGATCAGTCAGGACCAGTCTGGATTTGGCATGACTGTAACATACAGGGTGCTGGCCGAGGACCAGCAGCATATGGCATGAGTAGAAAAATTCGAATTCCAACATGCATACATAAAACTGGGCACGCGAACGTAATTTCCCGAGAAGTTCTATGTATATTTGTTTACAGCTCAACTCAGAGCTTGTGAAATTTAAAAGAGAAATCGCAGCGAAAACGAGTGCACTTTTCATGTCCTACACCGGTCTGCTCTTTGTCTGCATACTGGTTTGCAAACTCGCTCCCAGGTGGCATGGTGAACGCAAAAACGCTGCTAACGTCATTGGTGAGGCTAGTGGCGAGCAGGGTGGCCGAGATAAATAATAGTTCTCTCTAAATATATGACCGATGGTGCACTCTCAAATCGCATTTAAAAACAAGCAAACATTTTTTTTTCCAGGAGGTTTTTAGGCAGACGAACTTTTTTTCCATCTTGTCGCCTGCTACTCCGCTTGAGCAGGAGCAAACAAATAACAAGCGACGCATTAAAACAAACATTCGTCTGCTTTAGAATATTTTTTATGAAACATAAAAGTTTGCGTCTTTCTAAATGCGAACTGAAACTGCATCATCGCTCATATATTTCGTTAAAATCATTATTTATCGCGGATATCCTGCTGGTCGCTAGCATTTCTCTTAATTAACGTTCTGAGCATGTTTGCGTTTACTTAAGCCACTTGAATACGACCTCGCAAACCAGCATGCAGAAAAAGTGTATAGAGTATAGGACATAGGAAATGGATGGTTGCCGTCTTTGCATCATGTTTGTTTAAATTTCACCAGCTCTGAGTTGGTCTCTAGAAAAATATACATAAACCTTTTTATTCTATTTTTTGCGAATTGACGTTTGCGTGTTTAGTTCCAAGTATGTACGTTTAGAATTCGAATTTCGCAGGGCTTGCCAAATGTGCTGATCTTTAAGGTCGCACCCTATACAACGGTAGCTTAGCGAAAAGTTTTCAAGCGTTTCAGCAACAGAAAGAGAGCTCAACAGTGAAAAGAGGACACGTCTGCGCTACATCCAGCGCTAACTATATTAATAGTCAGTGCTGCAATGCGTGTTGAAACAGGTATTTGTTGTGTTCTAAAATGAAAAAAACAAAAACAGTATTTTTTTTTGTTAAAACGGAAAACAAAATTAAACAAGACACGTTTGAACAGTGCGACCGCTTTGAAACACTTCTAACACGCGGACATGCTTTTTTAATTTTTTTACGCATCATTGATTTAACGTGGGCTTGAAATAATTCTAACAATTTTATACGCGACTATTTTTCTTATATAGAGCGCGGCTTTGATCTCTCAAATACCTCGAAGCCTTCAGTCCAGTTTAACAACAGTTCAAAGTGTTCCAGGTGTACCCGACAAATGGCGCGCCTGTGTGCCAGCGTGTTTCAATCCCTAGGACGGAAATGGCGCGGACTAGGTAGCGAAAAGTCACCCCTGTCACGCGGATTGCAACTTTCAGTTGTGGAGAAGGTGTAAATGAATGATCGTGTTTAGTAGGCGATGCGATATGGGCTTATTTGCCTTGTGTTTGTTTTTTCCAAATATATATTTAGAAGTATACTGCTAACATACTCATCCGTACTAAATTTCTTGTTTTGTCTTGCTATTTATAGGTTAGTTTCTGCTGAAATAAAATGTTGAGTCACGTTTATCCGTCCATCCATTCGTTAAGCGGCTACAATATATTATAACGCATTCTATCACGTACCAGCGCAAGTGTTTGAACCCGCGGCCTTTTGCGTAGGCGCTTCGCTCGCCGATTGCGAGAGGATGTTCGAGAACGTTTTTGGCCATCCGCGCGATTCGGGATTGAATTGTCGGAGGAACGGCGATCTGTCGGACGCTGTCCGATTTAATATGGCTAACAGCCGAGCCGACAGGTTGTCGTGAACGGTTGGGGTAGTCTCCCAGGGTTACCTGGGCTGACGTTTGGCACCCGTTGTCACTTTGAGAGGGCCGGTGCTCGGGCGGCTGTCGCGACGCATTCGAACAACCACCGACAACGTCGCGTTTCTTGCTATCGTATCCATGCGCCACATCGGCACCTTGCTCCGCCTTAATCCGCTATGGGTGCATTGTCGTTAGGTATTTTTATGAATAAAGTTTTAAGGAATTAAGAGTTGCTTTCGAAAGTCAGCCTGTCTAGCCAACTAAGACCACAACATAGGCACAAATACAGGGTCTTTGTTTTCTTTCTAGGTTTGAATATAAAATATTCTTTCAAGCGTTATGCTGCACTCTCACTTGTCAGTGGCAAGCTCTTCCCTTCTTTTCTTTTATGAATTTATTCCCAACTTTTGCTTCCTTTGTATTTTGTGTCATAAGTGTATGTGGTCCCCATTAAGGAGAGAGATAATAGATAATGTAATTTGGAAATCAGCTGCCGTAGAATCCCGTTAAAAACATCAGGTTGACAGTTGTGCGCTGCCAAAATGTGTCCTCTCCACCTATAGTCACAACACATCATATTCTGTGGGAAGTTGTATATAAGAACGGGCGTACTTTTTTGTTTTCTTCTACCGTAACACAGGCTTGAACGCACGCAAATATTGCTAATTCCCCACAAAAAGAGAGAAACAGTCGGGATCAGTGAAGTTGCGTAAGCCCAAGCCGAGCAAGAAAAAAAAATATTTTGTTTGTCGTGAGAATCGGAAAGCCCACAGCACACATACACGCTGGAAAAAAAAATATAGTAATCAGTTCTGAGTCGATGAACCTGAAATCAGGTGATCGAACCTGCTACTCACGTCCCATCCAACAGCTCCCGCACCGAGCTGTTTTCTATTCCGACGAAACTTCGAAAACTTTCCTGAACTCCCCCCCACCTCTATTTTTTTATTTATCGTCGCTTAGCCCCGTCTTGTTGTCTAAGCAACACCGCGCAGGGCGTGGCATACGAAATACCTGGCGCTCGTGACGGGAATTTGGGTGGCTCCTTCAAAAGTTACGCTCACCTGTTTATTTTGCCAATGGGATAGAACAGAAAAGAAAAAAAAAAGGCGAGCCCTCCCTAACCTTTTTTCTCCGGCCACACTTCCCGAGAACAACATTGCACCACCTTGATGGTTGTCACGTTGCCCCCCCTCCCCTTCCCCCCCCCCCCCCCAATAAGGGTAAGAGCTCGATCCCTCTGCAACGTATAGTTCTCACCGCTGGAGTAAGCTCGTTTGCTAAGTGATTGCTGTTTTAACCTTTACTCCGAAGATCACGATTCACTTGCGTAAAAGGTTGAGCGTTGGCCTTAACCATAAGTAGTAAATTTAACTACAGACATCGAAGAACTGAGATTTGGTGTTGGATTGTTTTCAAGCAAAACACTTCTTTTGTTATTTTTACGCGTTATAGAGCCGTCTGTTTCACAGTCAGCGCCCCTTATTGGCTGCGATAACCTATGTTTAGAAACTTAAGAACTCCTGAGTTGGATCTGCTACAGCATTTTAGGGATGAGGAAATCTGGATGTCCGAATTAGCTGATCTAATGACACTCGCAGCAATTGCGTTACGTGTAAAAGCCCAGCGTATGCATTGTCCAATTTCTGACTGCAGTCTAATATGAAAAAGTATCGGTCCGTATTTTATTTTTCAACAAAATAAAAGCATCCGCTCAAAATGAAATAAAAGCGATATCTGGCACAGGTGGCAAGGCCACAGCCTTCTGAAAGAAAGAAAAGTTTAACTTTCCTACAAGTTCTTTTTTCTTCCTTTTTTGTTTTGTTTTATTCAAACATTGTTTCTCGCTTTGATGATTTTTCTTTAAATACTTGTGAAAGATGATCTTTCTTATTTTTTTGTATATTAATTCCTGACGCTCGTAATTCAATTCGTCGACACAGCTGACTCTAAAGTGGTGGGAGAAAAAAAAAACATTTTATTAAACATTACCTTAAAATACCAATTTTAACTTCTCTTCGTAATGCACGCAATGCGTGTTTTTGATCATAGGAAGCTTGTTTCACGGCATACTTACCACGTCTGCCTAGGCGTTTTCGCTAACCACACCAGCGAGATCGATTCTTTTAAATTCTGCATGCTCCTGAAATCAAAAACTCTTATTTCTTTTTTGTTTTTTCTGTTCTTAAGTATAGATGATTACGCGAAACGATCTTTCTTCGCCTAGGGAAGAATCAACTGCAGGGGTCAGTTGCGAACTTTATTCCCGTAGAAAGAGTTCCAACAACGGGAAGGCAGTGCGATCGGGTTCTCTTATCGAACGCGCCGCTGAGCTCGCGCCGCATCTTTAAAGCAAAATCACCAAGGATATAAATTTTCTTTCCTTATAGTTTTCTCCTCCTTGGCTGCGGTGTACGTTTGCCCGGAAATGGCTGTTGAAGCCCCCTCAACCGCGTTTCAAACTAAGTGCCGGAGATCCTAGATAAAAGAGTTGCGCGTAGAACTCGCTCGCTTCTTTGCCCTGCTTCTAAATTACCGCGCTTCCGGGATTTTTCGCGGGGTTACAACATTTGTCTTTTCTTTCTTGCAATTCCTTAACGGATCATACCAATCCTTTCGAGTCTGGACTCCGGTTAATGTGAATGCGGCTTCGTATGAACGCCCGTTAGTGTAGACGTGATCAGCGAAATGTTTCGTGCAATCTTTCAACCCTGAAAAAAAAAAGAAAGTATAAAGCCCTTTTTTATTATCTTTTAAAGGATCATACCAATCTTTTCGAGTCTCGCCTCTGGTTAATGTGAATGCGTGTTAATATCAACGCCTGTTAGTGTGAGTGTGATCAGCGAAATGGCTCGACCGGTTTTCCAACTCCTCGACCGCCGCGGTGGCGGTAGTGTGTGACGTTGTGCGTGTTTGTTCAGAGTTCGGGCTGCGGTTTAGTCGACAGGGTGAGCTGAGCTTCAATACTGAGTGCGCGAAAGGAAACCGAATAGTTGATTTGAATCGGGTTGCATCAACCGTGTCCCCCGTCGATGTATTCCCCCCTCCCCCTGTGTTCTAGGTGTGAGCGGGAGTAGTTCTTTTAAGAAATGAATCCAGGAAAAAAAGATTTAAAACATTGATGCCGGTTTTGAATGTTGTTAGGTTCCGCTCGCGCAAGCACCTTTATTCCCAATACGTGTGATTTTGTTTATTGGTTCCGTCACTTGATGAGGAAAGAAACAACAAAAAACTTATGCTCAGTTTGAATTTACATGGGAATGTAGGAAAGATTACAGGCGTGAGATACTTGATTTTTTTAGTACGGGTTTTCGCCTCTGCTGCTATCGCTACGCGCTTGTACTTGTAGCAATCGCTGCAGTCTACATTAAAATTAGGCTATTCTTTGCACGGGATGATTTTTAAGGCTTCACGGTATAAAAAAGAAACCGTGAAGGTTACATTAATTTTCTTTGTGCAGGTGAGTTATACGGCCAGTGGTACATGGTACAGGAGAATAATCGCGTTTAATTAACTAAAATTTGTTAATTGCCTTTTCAGTTATTGCAGATAGAGATATGGTTCCAATCAAAAACTTGTTGAACGTCATCGAAAACCCCTAAATAAGTAAAACTGAGAAATATATGGGGCCCGTGGGATGTGCGGTGGTGAGCTAAGGTGAAGAAAAGCGCGAAGCTATACTTCGTTTCACCTTAAAAGGACACTGAAAGGGTATTTATGCTCGCCAAGGTTTTTATTTGTACATGGCATATGAGAGCCCAACTAACCGGACGGCACTTGGCTGCTCGAAATTCGTTTTCTTTCCCGTCTGAAAAAGACTTCTGTCTTTTTGCAAATCGGCGTGCAGTGGCAGTCACGGATGTGTATTGCGAGATGTACTGCCGGTGAGGAGTTGAGATATGTTGCTTGTTCCCGCAGTCTTCGTATTCACACACCTGCCAGATTGTCCCACATAAACTTTCCTGCAGGTGAATGGTATTTTGTATACTATACCGTTGCATCATGGTATATATTTATGCTTGTGCTTCACTTTGCAGTCATCCTGATGGTTTTAAGGTGAATTGATCTTGGGGCATAGTCTCTTCAGCTTGTCCAGTGACGAAAATACCAGTGGAATGTAAAATCTGGATGCAACTTTTTGCATGCTATGTGATAGTCGGTGTATGTATGAATGGCATAACTGCTGGACGTCTGTTCCTCTTCTTGCTTTCTTCTTTTTGTTGTTTTGAGCTAATCATATTTTCGACGACCTCAGATAAGATGGTATAAGGATAACCAGACGCATTGAGTCTTTCAGCTTGTGTTTCAAAGCTCTCTCTCTCTCTCTGCCTTATGGTCACACGACTTTTTTGAGAGCAGCGCAGAAACAGGTATTCACCATCGCCCTTTTCGTCAGTTTGGAAAGGGCAGACTCATATTGGAGTAATTTTTTTTTCTAGACATGTATATGCAGCATGTGTGGTCGTCTAGGAATATCAGTGGTAAGTCTAGAAGTTTCAGGGTGTTTTTCTCGGTTGTCAGCTCGTATGTGAGTTTCTGCCCCCGAGCATTTTTCATAAAGGTGGCTCTTATGTCGTTGATTTGTTGGTCGTAGGTCATCTTGCGTGGTTTATTTAGAAGGATCAGATAGTCATCAACGTATCTGTAAACACTAGTTACTTCGGTGGCGAAAAGACTCTGGGTCATGGCTCGGTCGCACTGCGACAGAAGATATCACACAATACCGGCGCCACAAACGACCCGATACAAATGTCTTTC